>CM028759.1:30973217-31278217 GCA_016801395.1 Leptodermis oblonga
TAAATTCCTAAGTCTAGAGCTAGATTAGGCAAGGAAAAAGTCTTAATCTTTTGAGAAAGAGTTAAGCAGTGTAAGGGATTGAAACACTCCTCTTAAGTGTTTCCTAGAGGATTAGGAATCTCAAGTTGTAGAACTTGGGGGAGTGGGAGTAAGATTCAAGGGGAATCCGAACCACTATAAATTTGTGTGTGGTAGAGCTATCGATCGCCTAACAAAAGATAGTAAATTACTACCAGACCTGCAAAATAGCTAAGATTAGCACAGTGGAAAGCAGAGGGTCGAATCCACAGGGAACGGAGTGATTACTATTCTTAATCCTACTAATTTCAAGCAATTGTTTGGTTAGCAACCACCTTTGTGCACCGGAGTGCCTTATAAAGTCACTTGTGATTACTAAGTAAAAACACTAATGAAGGGGATTAAATTATCAAATTTATAAAAGCAATCCAGCAACATGAAATATACAATAATCTCATGCTGTCAATCACAAACTCAAAGATATATTAATTAGCATGTATCAAGCAGTTATAGATTACCGTGAATAAGCACAGACATAACCCAATTCCCCCTTATTTATCGACAATTATCGTGAATAAGCACAGACATAATTGTACTCTAATTAATATAGAACAGGCCGGAAAAGCCGACACCCATTAACTATACCAACAACATTAATAATTAGGAGAACCTGATTCTAGTTATTCCTAGCCGCGTCACTAGTTTGGAATTACTAACCCTTTACCCTGCATTACCTGACGGTAACTTCACCACTAATTAACCTATCCACTAAATGACATGAAGTAGTGAGACGGATTAATTGGTTCTACTGAATCTACACAAGTTGATCAGGTTCATATAAATTCAAGTAATGAGATATAGACACCCAGAGTGAAAGGGACACATGCATATTAATTACGAACATTCGGTTTCATGACATGCATAGATTAATTGCTATTTACATTATGCTGGATTGGGATTGGAAATTTAGCTACTCATATTAAATAAACTAATCAAACAATAATTATAAAAAGTAGTCATAATAAGATAATTAACTAATAAATAATACCCACTAATTAGCCACTGGCCGAAACCAATTTGCATGCATATAAACTAACTTAAGCAAATCCTATTGACGCAACCTGAATTACAATTAATAATAAACTAAATATACTGCTTATACATTTATCAATAAATTAATTAACTAATAAATCACTATCACCGAAGAGCAAAACAATTAAAAGAGGAAAATTACTCCTAAATTGAATCCAACTAACGTCGCCGACGGAAGCAAATTTCATGCGCCGGAACTTCCTTTAGAAGCGGAGACAACAATAATCTACACTACTGTCGGGAATACTAATAAAACCAATTAACCAATAAATATCATGAATCAATAAACTAATAGCTACGGTCGGGAATAAACAATTCGCATGCATGGCTTAATGAATCAATATGCGTGTATCAATTAATTAAATACCCAACTATCAATTTATTCAACCAGATCCGAATCAAAGAAGGCGAATAAAAGAAAAGGAATTAATACTTAATAAGAATCAAACCAACTGAGCCGACGGAAACTTCACACCGGGAAATACTTAAACAAATATTACACATTTGCACCTTTACTCATGCGCAATTGCCTATTCATCCCAAATACATTGCTCGTTTAATAGAAAGCTAAGCATTGCACATCTCATTTAAAAACATTAACGTACATGTACTAGATATTGCATATTTTATTGAAATTACCTCGTAATTTTTTGTATTTTTTATTTTACTTAAAAAGTATCTAAAACTTATCCTAAATCGTAGAAAAAACTTAAGCACTTAACTTATTATTTTTATTATATATATAACACCATATATAAAATATACACAACACACATTGGTTACAAAGATATTCTTGTATATATGGTACATTTATTTTTAAAAAATTACACGTTTCTTCTCAAAAAGTTGCACGACATATTTGTACACACCGCAATTATACAATAAATTGTCTCTTGAATAACTAAAAATTTATTGATATTTCAAGCAAATATTGATAAAATTTTCTGAAATCTTATAAATTGAATATAAGTTATGGTGTACTCTTACTGCAGTTTAGTCAATTAAGAATTTTGTTTATATAAAAGTTCAGCATTGTAAATTTATTTATAACACATTTTTTTTCTTCTAAAGGTTTCCCCACTTATTCACCATACTCATTGCACATCTACATTAGTTGGTTTAATTAAATAGGTAATAATGTATGTTTACGTAATTAATCATAAAAATATTCTTAAATTGTAATGCATAAAAGTTATGGTGTAGTCTGATTTTTTCAATCAATTAAGAAACAAATATATGATTCATAAAGAAGTTCAAATTGCACATTCTCTTTTAAGTAATAATATATTATTCGTAAAGAAATTCAAATTGCACATTCAAATTGTAATGCATAAAAGTTATATGGTACTCTTAATTTTTAATTATCTTAAAATTAATTTTTTTAAAACAAAGAAAATCAGCAGCATTACGAATCAACTTTAAAGACATTGCACATATTGATTCAAAATGTTGAACCTCCAATAAGAATATTCCACATTTCAATTAAACTGCCTCTTAATTCATCATAATCTTTTAAGGTTAATTAAAAGGTGCTAAAAAAATGTCTCAGGAGTACAATTTAGCACTAGGAAATCTATGTTTTTAATTCAGTTTAAAAGAAATAAAATAAACATAGCAAATGAGCTCTGAATATGTTGCACATATCGTCTCAAAAGATTGCACTTTCATCTAATATGTATTGCGCACTCTCATTAAATTGCCTCTTAATTAATCAAAAAGATGATACTTCATCTGCTTTCGATGCTGTTGTTTGTGCTTGTTAGGAGGTCATAAGATATGTGTGTCCTGCTTATGCCTTCGACGATGATTGAGAAAGAAGGGGGAGTGATAATAGAATAGAGGACGAGAGACTTTATATATTGAGAGGGTGTACATTAGAATTGGTCTATTGTTTTATTCACCATATCTAATGAAGTAGTTAGTAGTTTTGTGGAGTAGATCTGTTGATATCGAACCACGTTAAATTTGTGTTGTTTCTTTTCTATTTTTAATTCCATTGTAGTATTCTTGTTGGAATATTTCTTCCAACAAATGTTTCAAAAATCCTGAAGTAGTGTTTATTCCTAACAATTTGTTTATGGTGTTATTTAACAATTTGTTTATTGATTCACTAACAAAATCATCCATGTGTCAACATTTGAATTGATTAATAATTAATCACGCACAACACCAGTAATGACGTTGTGATTATTAAGTAGCAATATTATTCGTTTTTTTGATATTATATAGTTAAAGGCTCTATATTCAATTAATGCATTATTGCTATTAATTAAAAAAATGTTGGGCTTTTTATTATTAACATATCCTTAACCTCATCTCTATCTGAAGAATCACATAAACCCCTTGTCTTAATTATTTGAATTTTCCCCTTCATGCCATGACTTTTCGTAATCAATTGTCTTTTCATTAATTTACATTTATAAAACATTGTATTTCTCTTTATGCGGTTTAGGGTTTATTGAATTTTGTATTCTTGTTTTCTTAGTGTTTATACAAAATTGAAAAAAAAAAAAAAACCAACTAAACACTGTGAACTTGAATTTCAAAAAAAGTATAAATTATTTAATATTGCAACTTCCACCTAAAAATGATTAATAAAATTTCAAATTCTGCAGAAATCAATACTGTGACACCCCAGCCCTGACCTCCCTGTTTGGTGGGAGCCGCGACCGAGATGCCTGCCGGTTCGCACCAAAGCTCATTCAGGATACAGAGAACACTAATGAATTATACACTAAATTGGAATAAGATACTTTTATTTCACTAATACAGAGGGTACAAGTTGAATTCTATAACTATTACAATATTCTCGCCTGACGCTCTTTCACACGATATCGCTCTTAATTCCTGTTACATACAAAACGTCTAAGGGGTGAGCTTCCATAAGCTCAATGAGATCGTACTATTAAAACATTACCGAGTAAAGAATTACCTGCACATAGCAAGTATTTCCTAAGCACACTAGGGGGGAACGTAAGGGATAGAAATTGCATAACCAGTAAGTTATTCAAAGAATCTATGTGACCCTCAGAAACATTACTGATTATACTTTACCTGAACTTGGACATAATGTAAAACTGGTACCCTGTACAATGTGGACCGCTTCCAATGTCGAAAAAGCAGCAGTAAACAGTAATTAGTGTGGTATACCTCGAGATAATTAATACCGAAATAGACCCCCCACTCATTTAGTAGGGCACTCCAATCCAATACCGACAAACCCGATTTCAACAACTGGATAGGGTTTGGGAACCCCCAAATTGATATGTAGCAACACTTAACATTATGTACAAACACGGGTGCACGAACATTAACAGTAAACAATAATAGCGAACACGAAACAGTAACAGTAAACACGATAAATTGAACATTTAACACTTTAACAGTAGACCAGTACACGATAATTTCATTCATACGAAAATTTTAATAAATATTTCACTTATCAACATTTCCATTTATATAACACATTTATAAACATTTCAGTTTGTACACTTAAATGACACAATCATATATCTCATATTTACAAACATTTCTTTTTCTTTTGTTAGTTGTGCTAGTTGTCATTGTTTTTGTTTGTTCTGTGGGTCAGTTGTTTTTCCTACTCTTATTCTGTTTGCTTGAGCACAAGCAATGGTTTAAGTGTGCGGATGCTTGTGTGTCTTTTGTCATTTTGAGTCAGTGAGTCTCTGGCCTGTTCTGAAATCTGGTTTGAAAGAAATACCATGGATGAGGAATTATTATAAGTATGCATGTTGAATTTTAATGAAATATGTGAAGTCCTGTTTTGAGTTGGCTGAATTATGCATGCATTCCCTTTTGTGAAGCCTACTATATTGTACTGAGCTTTGAAAGATGAATATGTGAATTGAGAACCAATTGCTTGCCTGTTAGATTGTTAAGATGGTATGGATAGTGTGTGATGGGATGAAGGGGACCTTCCTTAGGATTAACCAATTGGGCTTGCTTTTTCTGAACCTACCTAGCTATATATCCTTAGAAAGCCACTTTGAAGCCTTGACTAAAATTCTTGAAGTCAGTAAAAGGACAACCGAGGCCTTTTCATGTTAATCCCTTTCTATCCCCAGTGCATATTTGTGAAGTTGACTGTAATCCTGAATTGTAATGTTTTGCTATGTTTTAATGAAAAAGTGTCATGTTCTTGAATCAAGTGGATTGGTGTACTAATGAATATGTATGAGTACCCAGAAAAGAAAGAAGCTCTAAAAAGGACTGAAAAAGAAAAGAATAAGAATAAATCAGTTCTGAATTTTGTTGCAAATGTGTTGAATTGAGTAATGTTGAGTAAACAGAGCTAAGTCAGAGGTACCATGAGTAAAAGAGAATCCCTGTAGTATAAAAGTTATGAAAAGGAGGACACACACCCATCCACCCAAATGGGATGGTGATAAGCTGCGAAGAAGGTACAGTAAACGTTTTGTTTTGATTACACACATGGTTTCATTGTTCACAGGTGACTTACAACTCCTTGGACCAGTCCAAGTGATCTAATCCCTTAGCCTTCATTGCGTCCATATGATGAGAAGGTTGTTATTAACTTTTGTGCATTATCCAGTTTTATACTATGGCGATGGTCAACTATGAAGCTTTGTAATTCTGGCTAGACTAGGAATTTACATATGTCCTGAATTTCTAAATAGGGATGTGTGAATTACTGTCCATAGAGTGCATGTTTGAGAATTATTGCATAATTTGTGGTAAGCCGAATAGAGACTGTTTTGAATGTGAAAAAACTTGCATATGAATGATTGATTCTGAATCTATGATTTGAGTAGAATCCGAAGGAAGAATTGTGGCAGAATTGTTTGTGTCATGTTTCAATCACGTTATAGAGTCTTATGTTTGTTTGCTAAGTGTCCAGTCCAACAGTCTTTGTGTCGTGTTTTGTGAGTCATTAATTTTCTTTTCTTTCCTTCTCTTTTGTCCTTTCTCGTCTCCTTATGTGTTTGTGTCTATGGAGTCGTAGGGAATAAGCAACATAATAAGGTCTAGTTCTAATTCTTCACTTCAAGATTGATGACAAGCGTTATTCAAGTGTGGGGATATTTGATCTGCTCTAATTAGTACGGTTATTTTAGAGGTTTATTGGCAGTTCTCAGGGGCTTTTGGAGTGTCTTTCTATGTTAAACACAGGTTTTAGGAAGCAAGGCAGAAAGAGAGAAGAGTTGCTAAAATAGCAGAATCAAGGGTCTATTTACCCAAATGGACGCCTGAGAGCAGTGTGCGTGAACAGTGCCCGAATTCTAAAAACTGCATTGATTAATTTGGGCTACAGAAGGACCAAGTGGACCAGATAATTGTTGATGGGCTGCACTACTTCACTTGGGCTGACTTACTTGATGGGTTGGAAACTTTATGGCCCAAGGCAATTAATTAATATGCAAAGCCCAAGTCCAAGCCAATTCCAATTCCAATCCACATGGTGATTAGATAACATCCAAGTGAAGATATATACGTGAATGGATGGAGCAATAATCAATTTGGCAATCACCAATTCCATTAAGTTTGATGAAGCGAGATTCTCTAGGGCTGCGTTAATATTATCAGCTGCTTGTGGAAATTAATCTTTTCCTTCTCTAATTAGATTATTTACTTCTTTTACAAGTTAATTAGTTATTTCTTTTTCCTAGTCTTATTAGGGGATTAGTAGGATAATTCTCCTATATAAAGGGATGCTTTGTACGATTATTATTATGCCTTCACAGTAGAGAGTTTCGGCTCTCTACCTTCTCTCTCTTTAATCAATGTTAATTTCTTTTCTTTGATTTATTTGTTTTAATTTAGCTTTGTTGTTTGCTTTTCTTTTCCAGTTGAAGCTTGATCAAAGTTGTTCTTACAATTGTGAAATATAAAAGTATTCTCTACATAAGTATGTATGCATGAATTCGTAATTATTTTCTATGTATAAATCTTAATTCTGATTTTATCTAAGAGTAGCTAACTTGGATTTTAATCGGGTACAAATGTTGGAAGGGTCTAATACGTGGCAAAGCTATCGATAAGGTGATAATTTTGTCGTTAGCCCGATAAGAATTGTTAGTATCAGGTTTTCCTAATTCTTAATGCTACTAATTGGTTAATCTGGTGTCTGTTGGGGACTCGCGGCCTATTAATTAAATTAGTTGGAGAAGTAATCCTATCTGTAGGGGACCCTTGAGGATTGCCGACAAATTAAGGGCTAATTGGGTCGTGTCTGTAATGGCTAATTAGGATCGCAGTGACCTATAACTTGTTGATTCATGTCTGCATGCATCTGTTTGAGTTGAATTATTGTTTTTGTAATATTGCATGCATAGGTACCTCGGGGCTAGTGACAGGTCCTTTTGGGGCTAGTGATTTATCATATTTAAATGAATTAATTGAGTTAGTTTGATAGTTCATTAGACTATTGATACGTGTAATGGATAGATGATTTGGGTTTGATCGTCCCTAGAGCTAACTGATTTGTGTTTTTGCATGACAATCTTTGAGTGAATGATCAATTGCATGAATTAACTAAGATTATGTCTTCAACTAGGTGTTTTTATATGTTTTGTTTTACGGGAGAAATAAAGTTACCAGTCCCAATGGAGACGATCCTGTTTATTACTATACTAGTAGGTTTTCATAAATGTTTTTGATTGTTGAAATAACACCTATCATACTTAAACATAATTCTAACATTATTCCTAATATCTTAATCCTAATCTAAACATTAAAAATCTATGCTTCAAAATTAATTCTTCAATTATTAAAATTATCAAGAGAATTATACAAATCCATAACTATACATATTTTTTGAAAATTAATACAATTTACATAAAAATACAAACCTACGCCTAATCGTAGGGCAAAATTTACGAGATCTCACATATGATGTTTATGCTTACGCCCCTCCTTTGAATCCCTCAAATGATCAAATTCATATTCCTCTCATGGATCATTAGTATCACCATCAACATCCTCTTTAGTATCAACAGAATTAGATTCATCCTGGGAATGCAAATCTCGGTTCGATGATGGGACTTCTGATTGTAGGATACAAACCAAAGTATATCCTAATAATATAAATAGATTAACGTACAATGGAATAAAACTTCTTTGTGATAACAAACAATCAAACCAAGCCAAAAAATATGAAATAGATCTGGGCGGTGAAACCTCGCACAGGCCACAGCTTCTCTTCTAAACAGCAAACTCGCACGCACGCGATCTTGGTAACGGGCCAAAGCCGAAGCTTGTTCAAGAAACAACCGAAAGACTTTTCAGTTTCTCTATGTATTTTTCTCTGTAAATCACTGTATTTTTTTAGGTGATTACAATAACCATCCAATGCCTGTATTTATATGCTAAAATATCCCTGAATCCTATCATGAATCTGATTCAAAACTAATTCCTAAAACAAACAGTAAACCAAATAGGAAAAAGACAAATAACGAATCCTACTACAATTATAATTACCTAATTAATACAAGTTTGGTTTAAACAATTATTTTCCAACATAGCATTCATTAAACCAAACTTAGATCACAGCAGCTCCAATGCCATCTCATGCTTGAATTTCCAAAAAAAAAATTCCCTTTGCTGTGTAGTCTACATGCAACACAAGTTCTACAACTATTAGACAAAATGTCCGACCAACAACATTTTCCATCAACAGGATGAACCCGAGGGGGAGCCATAACCCATATGCAAGCATTACACAAAAAATCGATCAAAAGATGATGACTATTGTGATTGCAAAACAGACAATGAAGAGAACTTTGAGGAATCAGATGAGGACGACCGATATATTCTTGGCCCAATGAAGGAGGATCTGCCAGCGCGTTCTTATTTGGATCGTTAACTTAGGCGGCAGAAGAAAGTGGACTCAACAAAATTTGCATAATTGTAAGCCACTTTTAAGCTATATTTGATTTAATTTAATACTAGGGATAACCATTCCCATTTTTGCTTTAAAAAATAGAAAACAGGCAAATAACAAATCCTAATACAATTATAATTACCTAATTAATACAAGTTTTTTAAATAATTATTTTCCAACATTGATGAACGAGAATGATAGATGATCATCATGATCACGGTGCTCCGTCAAATCGCAACATCCAATATGCATCGTTTAAGCAAGAGATTCTATACGCATCGCACCTAATGGGGTGTTGTTGGTATTAATAGCGGCGTCGGACCTTCTGCTGTTATGCTTTGGAATACGAGGCTTTACTGTTATCCGATGCCTCTCTGACTGGTCGTTTTCATGGTCAACCGATGGGGTGATGCGTGCAATATCTTGTCGGAACTATGAGTGATGTTCATATTTAACAACCGCCCAATTTGCAAGCTTGTAAGGGGAAGGAGTATAGTGATTATTTTCACTATTCCATGAAGGATTACAAAGAGAGGCGTTATTCTCAATTAATTACAGTGTATTTAATTATTTACTTCATATTAATTAATTATATTTTTGAATTAATTAATAGATATTGTGGAAGATTGTTCCTTGGTGTACTTTCATTGTTTAAGTTATATAAGGTAAATTACATATGTGCCACCACGATTTGACGAAACTATCATTGCAATTCAAAAATTTTAGAAATTATCATTACCCGTTAAAAAAAAATAGTAAAAAATTCCTAGAATTTTTGATGAAACAGTAATTTATAATATTATTTAATAATCAATTTCTGGTGAATTTGACATAACGAAAATCCTCTGCTGGTAGAGGCATTCAAAATTTTCTATTTGCTACAAAGTTTAGAAATTAGTTTTCTATAACAAATTATGAACAAATTTGAGACAAGTAAACCTCAGAGTATATATACATAAGAACAAATATGCTACACTAAGGGGGCGTTCGGCATACATTTCTCAATGGAAATGGAAATGGAAATGGAAATGATTGAGGGGTCAATGGCAATGGAAATGATTGAGGAGTCAATTGTGCTTGGTTAAAATTGTGTAATGGATATCATTGTGATTGATAATGCTTGGTTTAACTCATCATTAGCAATGACAACGAGTTAAAATTCCAATTTTATCCTTTTAGCTATATTAAGAAAATAATCAAAGTGAAGTAATAAAGTTAGAGAGAAAAAACTTAAAGGAAAAAGGTAGAGAGAGAAAGTAAAATAATAGATCGAGAGAGAGAAAGAGAAAATATAGAGATAGAAAATTAAAAGTTAAAATTAGAGAGAGAAAGTAAAATAATAGATGTAGAGAGAGAAAGAGAAAATGTGGAGAGAGAAAATTAAAGAATAAAATTAGTGAGGAAAAGAAAAAATAAATATGTAGAGAGAGACAGTAAAAGGAGATATATAGAGAGAGATAGTGAGACAAAAATTTAGAAAGAAAAAGTGAAATAATAAAGTTAGAGAGAGAAAAAATTTAGAGAGAGAAGAAAATTTAGAGAGAGAAAGTAAAGTAATAAAGTTAGAGGGAGAAAAAAAGTTAGAGAGAGAAAGTGAAGTAATAAAGTTAGAGGGAGAAAAATAATTAGAGAGAGAAAGTGAAATAATAAAGTTAGAGAGAGAAAAATATTTAGAGATAGAAAGTGAAGTAATAAAGTTAGAAAGAGAAAAACATTTAGAGATAGAAAGAGAAGTAATAAAGTTAGAAAAAAAAATATTTAGAGAGAGAAAGTAAAGTGAAATCCCAATTATCAATTTGCAACCTAAGATGAACCTAAGAGGGAGAGGAGGTGAATTAGGTTCTTGACCCTTTAAAAATATTTCTTCTACAAAGAAGATCAACTTTGAAAAACCATTTTCAAAGACAAGTTTTAAAACCAATTTAAAACTAGATTTCTAAGTGAGGTGTGTGATTAGTGATTTGCAAAACATGAAAGCAAATAAACAAGAAACAAGACACACTGATATGTGTCTTTACTTGTTTATTTATAAGGCTTAAATCCGCAGATCTCACGAGTATTTGCAGTTATTTGTGATGAATTATGCAGGTTTAGGTGTCGAGTGTTGATGTGTAGGAGAACTGCAAAAGAATGCAGAAATCAAGTTCCGACAGCCCAACGGGCCATCTGCATAGTCGACAAACTATTACGGGTCCTTCCTATGTCTTCTATTGGGTTCATGCACACGAATAGGCCCAATAGGAGGGAGCATAATCGAGTCTGAAGAGAAAGAGCCCAGAAGGAATTAATTCACCTGCCAGATCTGAGTTATATCTGATGCAAGTAACGAAGAGTCATTATGGAACTATGTTTCCTACTCTAAGTCGACTTGTGACACTTGTAGGAATTTTATTCCTACCCTAATATATTATTCCTCTTTTAATTATGCTGCCTTAGTTATTATTTCCGAGTTTAATTCTATCTCTTAGGAGATTATTTTAGTTTCCTTTTATTAAACTAACTCTGCACATTATAAATGGACAGAGATAGGGTAGATGAGGCATTCCGATTCATTCAGATTTTTAGTTTAATTTACGTGCGTAGCAGTAGACGACAGCAATAGCATAGCTTTGGAGTTTCTTCGGATTGTTGAAGTATTTCCCGGCGTGAAGTTTCCGTCGGCTCAGTTGGTTTGATTCTTAATTAAGTATTAATTCCTTTTCTTTTATTCGCCTTCTTTGATTCGGATCTGGTTGAATAAATTGATAGTTGGGTATTTAATTAATTGATACACGCATATTGATTCATTAAGCCATGCATGCGAATTGTTTTATTCCCGACCGTAGCTATTAGTTTATTGATTCATGATATTTATTGGTTAATTGGTTTTATTAGTATTCCCGACAGTAGTGTAGATTATTGTTGTCTCCGCTTCTAAAGGAAGTTCTGGCGCATGAAATTTGCTTCCGTCGGCGACGTTAGTTGGATTCAATTTAGGAGTAATTTTTCCTCTTTTAATTGTTTTGCTCTTCGGTGATAGTGATTTATTAGTTAATTAATTTATTGATAAATGCATAAGCAGTATTATTAGTTTATTATTAATTGTAATTCAGGTTGCGTCAGTAGGATTTGCTTAAGTTAGTTTATATGCATGCAAATTGGTTTCGGCCAGTGGCTAATCAGTGGGTATTATTTTATTAGTTAATTATCTTATTATGACTACCTTTTGTAATTATTGTTTGATTAGTTTATTTAATATGAGTAGCTAAATTTCCAGATCCAATATAATGTAAATAGCAATTAATCTATGCATGTCATGAAATCGAATTGTTCGTAATTACCCTACTACAATTTGAGCCTATAGTATCACTTTGTAGGTTACATTTTTAAAAATGTTACAATAGAACAAAATTTTAAACGAAAATGCATTACCATACTTAAGTGTAACTATAGAAGTCTAATGCAACATCTTTTTACAATATGCTACACTTTTACAAAATGCTGCATTTGTTGGAAAGCTAAGGCAACATTTGTTTGAGGCTAGTGCAACACTTTTTTTTAAAGGCTATTGCAACCCTTTTTTGAGCTAGTGCATCACTTTTTTGTTAAACTACTGCAACATTTTTTTTTGCCTACTGCAACACTTTATAAAATGTAGGTTTTAGAGTTTGGGGGTTAGGGATAGAGTTTAGAGTTTAAGAGTTTAAGGTTTAGGCTAAATTGGTCAGGGGTAAAATTGGAAAAAAAATATTATCAGTTTCTTCTGATAAGTTTTAACCCATGTTTCCTCGTCTTCCTCTAACCCAAATTAATTTCGACCTAAACCATTGATTTCTTTCTCTTCCTCCTCTCCTCGTCAGCCCTCCTCAAATTGCCGCCTGCTCCTCATCCACTCGCCGCCGGCACTCAACCTTTGGTTGCTAGGGCATCGATAAGGTGATATGGTGGGCCTTTTTATCAGCCTTCCTCGGTGATTTCTCGATTTCGGTCTCCTCCTGCTCGGCTAAGCAATTAGTCTCGACATTGCTATCGTTGGCATCAGCATGCGACTTTCTTCTCCATGCATGTTCTTGGCTTCGCGAGATTTGACTCCCTTAGCTTTTGGCTAATACTCCACTCCACCTCTACGGCAACTTTCCAGCATCACCCTGCTGCCTGCATCTCAATTTCCTCTGTAATCTAGGGTTTCGATTGAGGAGGCACACTCTACCTCAACGACAATTTAATTTGCGGTTAAATTAATTTCTTTTCTGAAAAATTGTTGGTTAGTGGTTGACTTTACTGATAATTTAGTAGTTTAGGTTTGTTTCTGACAAATTTTTTGTATTGCCTGCATTTTTCAGACCTAATCTTATAGAATGGTAGGAACATCAGTTTTTTTTTCTTTCTCATTTTATTTTATTTTACTTGAAATTTGTCTTCAATCATTGAAGAGGCTAGATTGTGCAGGACAGGGATATATATAGAAAGCATATTTTGACTCTTTCCACTGGTGTCCAGTTATGTCACTATTCCTGTTAGTTTTAGGCCTTTCTCTAGATGTTTTTAGTGATTATCACATCTCCATTTGTATGTGTCTAATTTCGATGTGGAAACATTAGTGTCTTATCTTAAGTTGTTGGGTGCTTAGATATAGTGCATTTTAAAATCTGGTTAGATATAGTGCATTTTAAAATCTGCTTAGATATAGTGCATTTTAAAATCTGCTTAGATATAGTGCATTTTCTCTTTTCTGTATTGAAATTGTTAGGTGAAGATGCATATTTGGTCCTATATCTATTGTACTTTGCTCTGTGGTTTTACTCATGTTTACTGAAATGGTCAATTTTTAAGTAGACAGGGAAGTCACTGAGTTGACTGGTATGACTTACAACTTGTCCTCAAATAATTGAGTTCTTATGTCCTTCCCTTTTATAATGATTCTCCTTGTTTTAGGTTTGTGCTTTGGATCTTCGAGGTTTCTTTACCATTTAATGGATCTTACCCCCAAAAAGATTCCCTTTAATGGACCAGAATCAAAGGGAAAGAGAAAGAGACAAAGACCACACCGAGGAGAGGGAACCAGGAAACCAAAGGGAGAGTAACTGTAAAATCAGGTGCTCAACAAGCTGCTTCAAGGAAAGGTGTAGCACTGAGAAATTGTGCCATTACGCTGGCAGCGAGATTTGTTGAGCTCCTCCTCCTGCTCAGCTAAAACATTTCCCCCCTTAAGCCCCCAAAATATTCTCTCCCAAATTTCCGCTGACCACACTTCTCCGTCGCACTGTCTTCCGCTACCAGCAGCGCGGTCGTTCGCCTTCCACAACCCAACAGAACGAAAGACAGTACACAGCAGTTTAGCAAAGCTTCGAACGGTGTGGTGGTCTTTTTGTATATTGGTTGTCTCTTACTTCTTGACACATAAGGTTTTTTAGCTCTTGATTTGTTGATTTCATTGCCGGTAATTTTAATTTGTAGTGGCAATTGTTCTATTGGTTTGTGCTGTGATTGGATGTTGACTGATTTAATGCTGTAAAAAAAATACTTAATTTTGGGTGTCGCCTAGGGGGTGTAAAAGGTAAATGATTTGGCCAAGGAATATGTATAAGTATTAATCAATCAGGTTTGTAAATGGTGCAAAATGTTGCAAGGAAGCAGAGCTATTGGATGAAGTAGTACTGGTTCATGTTATGGTTTTATGTTTAAATGTAGGCCCAGTTAATTGCCAATGTCATAGTTCAGATTAATTAAGAGGGTGAATTTGACGCAATTAAGCTACTGCTCATTAGCTCCAAGGATATTCTTTTATTTTTAAATCATTAGTTATGTTCTTTGGTTGTAGTAGTTCACTGGATTCTAGCTTCTTGTTTAACAAAACCAAATTGAGTCATTTTTTTACATGCATTTCCAAAGATAATCTTAGTTGTTATTGTATATTATCTTCTATTGAATCAATGAATGATTGATTTTCGGGAGAACTAACCCTTTGTTTTTGGTTTAACTCAAATCCTGAAAGTGTGCTGTTTGATTTTTGGTCTTCTAAAAATTTTTGCTTTTCTTCTTGCTTCTTGCAACTTATTTTATTATTTTTATGCAGGGCTTACAGAGCATCGATTACTTCTGCTCTGAATCTGAAGCTAAGTCTAATCATGAACTATTTACCGAAGAGAAGTTACAGTCAAAATTCAGATACTGCAGTTGTTGCTGCCGTAGTTATTTTGTGTGGTTTCTTTGAAAGAGTATTTGGTTTCTTTGAAAGAGTATTTAAAGTGCTTTACCCACCAGTGGTAGTTGTTTGCTAGGGTGTTGAAGGGATCTATCATTCGACTCTTCATCTGTGAGTCCCTTGAGTTTTAAAAGCAAGAAAAGTTTGCTAGACACAACACATAGATTCCCTTTCTATAAGTCTTTGTTAACTTTTCTTTGAGTTGTTAAATTCTTTGCTAATTTTGGGTTGGTTGTGAGCTGGTTGGTTGCTAGTATCTGTTTTACTATGGGAGCGCTGTATACGAATTAAATTTAGTGCTATCGTTTACTTTCAAATTTACTTCCTTGCCTACATTTATCTCTTGTTGTCATTTATCTCTACAGCTCATTTGAAAGAGAAAAAAGAAGAACCTAGCCTATCAATCGTTGTAGATATGTTGACTGATGAAGTTTGATTATAATAGTATTTTTTTTATTTGGTATTTCAAGTTCAAGGAGGAAACAATGTTTTATACATTTATTTACCTTCAGAGTTCAATGAAATGAGGTCCTTATGGGACAAAGGACATCTGCATTTATTTACCTTCTGAATTTAATGTAATTGTGGTTCTTGTGTGACAAAGAAACAGTTGTAAATGTGTTAAAGGGCTTCCATTGTATATTTGCAAGGGGGTCTGGGCAGGGGCAAGGCTTGATGAGGTGATCCGCACGTTTATGCAGCACAGTGCAGCACGCTTAAGCATCTCTTTGCTTCACTTGACCTATCCAGAAATAAACAGTTTAAAGAGGTACATACATCCAAACATTCTTTACCTTTTACATACTACACAATTTATTTCTCATTATTTGTTTGTCTAAATGAAAACTATTGGTTGTGTTGTCACTGTGGTTGAGTTTTGTGGTTTCTGATTTTCTAAGTTTTGTCTCTGAAAGTCCTTATTTACATTCTTTGCTTAGCTAAGCTTGTCAATAGTTTGTTATGGCCATGTGCAGTAGCTTTTAGAACTTTGATTGGTAACTGGTTCATCCTGGTCATTTTGTCCCATTTAGTTTATCTTTAAGCTCTTTTCATGGCCTTTGTGCTTCACCTGTGAGTGGAGTGTTCATCTCAAAATTGTCTCAACATTATGGTGAAATTTCTAAATCTATCAGATTTTGTTAAAATGTATGCAGCTTTCGCAAGCTCTTCTAGTTCAACGGAGCTTCTTTTCAACATTACCCGACTCTCTGCAAAGAACTTTGCATCATGAAAGTATAGAGATCAAGTATGATGAACTTGAGTCAACTTCTTCTGGCCCTACTTTCCATGTAAGCTCTTTTCATATTGGCAGCATAATTTATCACCTATTTCATCTTCTTGCTCCTAGTGGGTGACACTTGATGACATCTTCATGATCCTTTCATGCTAGGATTATATTGAAATGTCAAGCTAGCTGCCTCTGATCTTATTTCATGTGTAAGGACCTTTTATTGCTACTGTGTGTTTGTTTATACTCATTTTACTAAAGCTTTGAAATGTTGGTCTCTCTTCTTGTTTCAGGTACCTCTATCTGGCAGTGCAGTTTTCCTCGCCGCATATCTCTAGTATGACTCGAGGTAACTTGAGTTTTTTCAGTAGCCTAATTCTTTGTGTGTATGCATGTGTTGTTTGTTTATTCCTTTTGTTTTCAAAATGTAAGGGGAGAGTTGGAGAAGAATCTGGTAGATAAATGGATGATAAGTATTGAAACCTGCTCTACGGTGAGGAATACAAGTCATTGACATCAGGGCCGCAATAGACCCTCTAATCATGCCTACTAATGTTAAATTTCATATTTGTTGGATGCATTAGTCTAAAGATGTCGCTTTTATGTGGTTCTGTTTTGGTGTTTGCGGCTAGCTATGACATCATGAGTATTGAATTTTTATTTAGTCCTGATTGATTTTCCCTTGGCTGGGGCCTTGGTTTTCCAACTCCCATGCATTCTTCTTGTAGTATTTCAATGGGTTTTAATCTTTCAATGAACATATCATCACTTGTTCTTTGCTGAAACACTATTGAATCTCCTTGAAACACTATTAGTTAAATCTTTGCTAGCTGGCCTCGTCCAAGAACCAACACAAAATTTCATGCAAACTATTCTAGCTTTCATAGGTACTCATTTAAATTGCTCTTTAATTATTATTAAAAGTGTAAGTAAATAGCTTTTCTGATCATAAACCATATAGTTTCTAAACTTGAGAACCGAGAGTGGAATATTATTGCAGTTGGTTTTTTTTGATATAGTATTAAAGAGTTGGATGGAAAAGATCAGTTTGGATTATTTTGAGAGGGAGCAGGTCTTAGTTAGGGTTGGTTCTTTTCAAAACTATTTTAGGCTCCTAAAATAGCGAGTATCAATTCCCCTTTTTCTACCCCTGTAATGGAGGAATTTTTTTGACACTATGAAAATTTTCATAAATATGGAAAAGTTTTGGCAAAAGCATATAATCTTATATCCTATTGAGAACATCATCTTGGTCTTCGAGGCGGATGTTAGGGCTGCACTCTCTAATCCCTTCTTTGAGAAATTGGGCCTACTTTGAGTAATGAGTATCTAATGGTGGTTTGCATTAAAAAAATTAGTATTAGTATTATTCAAAAATAAAAGTTGTCTTTTTAGTACCCTTGAAGCTTGTCCTGTTTTGAACTGATCTTCATATCATTGTTCGTTTAGGTTGAGGATACTTTCCCTGATGTGTTGCTGAATGATATTGCTGGGCCAAATGGACATCCTTTGCTTCTGAGCTTGAAGCTTTCTGTTGATGTCTTGGTAAGTAATAAGTATGCTTAGCTGATATACCTTTCAAGAACAATGCCTTAAAACTGCTTAAGCACTTTGTTTTTTTGGTTTAAATTTATGTTCTTGAATTGGGTTATGTTATTAATTTCCTGAATGGTAGTTAATATGGTAGAGGATCATTTTTCCACATTTAGTACATTCTTCTCTTGTTTTATTGTTGAAGCTATAGTTAGCCATTGATTGTTGAGAACTTTTGTGCTTTCATTAGTTTATAGTTTGGATTCTTATGCACTTACATTGTGATTGTTTATAATTTATTTGAATCTAATTGTCTATTTCATTTTGTTTGTGAAAATTTTCAGGTTTAAAAGTGAGGCTTTCTTAAGTGAAGCTCAAGATTTGAAGCGCTTTAAATTCTTTAATTGACTTTTTGAAGTCTTGTGCTCTATGAATACTTTTGTAATCATAGTATATAGAACTCTATGAATACTTTTGTAATACGAGCATTTGGATTTATCAATTTTATAGTGGATTTGAATAAATGATACCATATGGGCAATAATATTATATTTGTATTAAAATGTTACAGATGCATAAAAGTGTTGGATTGGGGCGAAAAAGCGTTGCATTGGGGCGAAAAGCGTTGCAACAGTCCCAAAAAACGCTGCAACTGCCCCAAAAAGCGTTGCATCAGCCCCAAAAAAGCGTTGCATCAGCCCAAAAAGCGTTGCAACATCCCCAAAAAGGCGTGGCATCAGGTCCAAAAAGCGTTGCATCAAGGGTGAAAAACGGTGCATTAGGGAGGAAAAAAACGTTACATTAGCTACCTATTGCTACACTTTGGAAAAATGTTGTATAAAAGGTAAAAAGTGTTACCTTAGGCCTAAGGTAACATCACTTTAAGAGATACTTTTTAAAGTGATGCCTTAGGCCTAAGATAACACTTTTAGGGCCTAAAGCATCACTTTTGGGGTGTTGGTACCGCTCCAATTTGTAGTAGTGTTAATATGCATGTGTTCCCTTTCACTCTGGGTGTCTATATCTTATTACTTGAATTTATATGAACCTGATCAACTTGTGTAGATTCAGTAGAACCAATTAATCCCTCACTACTTCATGTCATTTAGTGGATAGGTTAATTAGTGGTGAAGTTACCATCAGGTAATGCAGAGTAAAGGGTTAGTAATTCCAAACTGGTGACGCGGCTAGGAATAACTAGAATTAGGTTCTCCTAATTATTAATGCTGTTGGTATAGTTAATGGGTGTCGGCTTTTTCGGCCTGTTCTATATTAATTAGAGTACAATTATGTCTGTGCTTATTCACGGTAGTTGTCTATAAATAAGGGGAATTGGGTTATGTCTGTGCTTATTCACGGTAATCTATAACTGCTTGATACATGCTAATTAATATATCTTTGAGTTTGTGATTGACATGCATGAGATTATTGTATATTTGCATGTTGCTGGATTGCTTTTATAAATTTGATAATTTAATCCCCTTCATTAGTGTTTTTACTTAGTAATCACAAGTGACTTTATAAGGCACTCCGGTGTACAAAGGTGGTTGCTAACCAAACAATTGCTTAAAAACACTATGGTTACAAAAAACTAAAAAGGTAAAAAGATCATTCATTCACTACCACAAAATGCCCCTTAGGAGGCGGGTCCTAAGGGGCATTGGAGGTGCAGCACCTGCCTCCGCTGCGGGCGCCTCCCTTTGGAGGCGCCCGCACCCGCCACCCCTTAGGGGGTTATTGGAGGCGGGTGCAAAACTGCACCCGCCTCCAATAACCCTCCGAAAAAAAAATTTATTTCTTTTTTTGCACTTTATGGCTTTGATAGGAATCGAACTCGCGCTTTCAGATTCACTTGACTCTTGCATATTAATTTACCACTAGGCTACATATATTTATGTATTTCATATTAAAATAGAAAATATATATTTCTATATTTCCTTCTAAAAATTGTAATTTTTATTACTTACTAATTTTTCGCCTCACTAGAATCTCGAAAAATTATTAAAATTATTTTCAACAATCCAAAAAAATTTTTTTTTTGAACTACTATTAAAAATTTTGCAAAAATGCACCCGCCTCCTTTTCATATAATGAAATTGGAAAATTTGCAAAACACTTTGGAGGCGGGTTTTGGCTTCACCCGCCTCCAATAACTAATTATTGGAGGCGGGTGGATATTGCACCCGCCTCCAAAGAGATTTGGAGGCGGGTGCAACATGCACCCGCATTAATTATTGGATGCGGGTGCATGTTGCACCCGCCTCCAAATCTCTTTGGAGGCGGGTGCAATATCCACCCGCCTCCAATAATTAGTTATTGGAGGCGGGTGGATGTTGCACCCGCCTCCAAAGACTTTTTCGGCCCCTTTGGAGGCGGGTTTTTGTACACCCACCTCTAAAGGGGCGCCTTTTTTGATTATTTCTGTACTAGTGATTCATATATATGCTTAAAAGCTCTGCAGGTGGCGAACTCCTCTACTAGGAATTGGCAAAGATGTAAGCTTTGGATTGAGTTGCAGCAGAAAGATAAGCAGAGCCCTATTCATCAAAAGTATCAAAATGTTATCATGAGAACAAAACAATTAGGATGGCAAGGAATTATTGGGCGGGGGGGTCTAGATTAGTTAGTGCATTCTTGTTTTGCGCCAATAAATAAATGTATTTAAACATATTAACATATATATCGAAAGTAACAATTTAAAAAGTGGTAAAAATGTATCAATTAAACAGTCATTCATCCATTTGTCCAAGTCTTTTCAAATGCCCTTTACAATCTATCATCTTTTGATAACCATCCAAGATTTACTCATTTTTAATTGTTGAAAAAAATACTCTTTTCCATGTATACAAATTTACAGTAGATTATGTAATAACTCAACTGATCCACAGAGAAAGAACAGCTTTAGTTAATCAAGCTTCCTTTTCATTCCAACATAATCAATCCCTTCGTATCGTTACGACACACAGAAATATCATGAAAGAGTAAAATAGAAGAAGCAAGAAAGAAGAGATGTATATTCTTTGGATATATGAAATAAAATATTGAGAGTTGAGGCACTGACAATGAGAACTGCAATATGCCTAGCAATCTTGATAACTAAATGAGCAAACTTTCTCTCCATATATTTTGTCCCATTAATTAAGTTTCCTGTACTATAAAATTCATGAAGACTTTAAATGTTCCCACGTTGTAGTCGGTTCTAATCGATGAAAACATCACCACCATCCTCCTCTCCATCACTCTAATTAAATCCATCCGTAACACGACAACGTGGCAATCGAAAATGGAGAGCATAATTAATTAATCACGGTAATTAAAGTATGGTTCAATCAAAAGCTTAAAGAGATATGGAAAAAATTGTGGTGTCCCAAATATATTTATGATTTAAAGACGTTATGATATAATGTCCCAGATCTGATAATTTTTAGTATTCTTCAGTTTACGGGAGAATTCAGGTAGGGGTCAGGTATTTAATTAGAGAAGTGAGTTCGAGAAGTTCTCGACTTAACGACAAAAATAAAGAAGAATTGGTACTCTGAAGTGTTCTTAGTGTTAGATAGATGGTAATAATAGGTTTATAGTACTAATAGATTTAGTAATAGTTTTAGTTTCTTTATTGGAAAATGGTAGACTAGTTCGTATTATATACTCTCCTTTGCCACAATTCGAGATTGTATTGTTCAGTAGTATTGATAGTGTTCATATTGTTTTGGTATGTTCTATTGATGTGCTTCTCTTCTCTCCCAATCTGATCTGACAAATCCTAACACTCAGTACTATAAATAAGGAATGGCATCCATAAGCGATATGACTAAATTTGTAATCAACGTGTATATTTACTTGCCCACGTGAATTTACTTTGTTTTATGCATGAAGAAATATGATAGCAACGTCTCTGTGGATTCAACCCTACTCAGTGTTATTCTATCCATTAGAAAAGTAATTTGATCTCGGTTACTTTTGGTTCCACTCGCGACGGGCGTGTCACTCCTAGATTTTAACGCGCTCTGTTCTTTTTGTGACTGCATTGGGAAATTTTTTGTTTTGGGAAGGAATATTTTTTTGGAGGGAATTTCTTTTGGTGCTTTGTGTAGGAAAGAGAAGAAAATGTGTAATGATTATACTATTTTTTGAATTTATGTGAGTGAAAATTTAGAGGAAATTTTAAAATTTGAATTTTGAATTAGGTATAAAATGGAGTTGTTCTTTTTGTAAAATTTGGGAAAAAAAAAGTGATGATTTTTTTGAAATGGAATGGAAAAAAACAGAGAAGTTCAATTTTTTGGAGGTCTTAACAGAGCTTTAATTTCTGAAAACCAGCTATGTTCTAAAACCAAACTGATTTTGGAACATCATTCAGTATAGCAGCCATCAAAACAAGGGCTATCGATCTCGAGCATCATGAGAAGAATCTTTCCCATTATTATTGCAATTACGAACGAATGTCAAGATGACATATACTTGAGTTCTTCGGAAAAAACTATGGAATCTCAATTATACACACTACAAGAAAAAAGGGCTTTAGTGACGACGCAAAGTCGTCAGTAAAAGCCCAAAAATCGTCACTAAACCCTTTAGTGACGACAAACGGGTCGTCAAGTGGTCGCGACAATAGGTCCGTAGCTAAAGGGTCCAGTGACGACATTTTTGCACCGTCGTCACTAAATCCTACCATTTAGTGACGACTTTTTGTCGTCACTAGAGTTAGTGACGACAAAAGTCGTCACTGTGTGTACGTCACTAAAAGACAAAAGTCGTCACTAAAAGGTGTATTTTTAGTGACGAAAAAGATAGTGACGAATGAAAGTCGTCAGTAGGTAACAAATGGTCAAAGGCTTTAGTGACGAAACTCAGTGACGAGAATTGCTTGTCAGTACAAAAGTCAACGGTTTTAGTGACGACAAGATTCGTCACAATAAAGATGAAGCCAACAAATATAGTGACAATAAATAGTCATCAATAGCTACCTGCTTTAGTGACGAAGTTGAGGGACTACAAATGTTGTCAATGGAACAAAATATTAAACGATATATTTCAAAACTTTCAATTTAAATTGCAAATGAATATACATATAGTATGTCATCATTTACACAAGTATGACAAATTGTCATCATATTTAAATATGTTCTAAATCAAATACCAAAGCTTCCATCTAACTAAACGACTAAGTAAAATTATACAAGTCCAACATCACTTGTGGTGGTGGGATTGAAGACACGTGAAGATATCTTCAACTTAGCCATTTGAATCACAAACCGCACGCTGCACGAGTATTTGAACACATCATTAGAAAAACATCAAACTCAAGAACTTCTCAAACCATCAAACACATATCTACCTAACAACCAAAACACTAAGGACATTGAGAATATTACATAAATTTCATAGTACCTAAGAAAAAAAATCACCATCCACATGAAAACCTGCATAATTAAAGGATTGAGCTAATTAGTTGAAAAATTAAGATGGTCAGATATAATATACTTTGAAATGTTAATCATGACCTGAAATAATCTTTATGGGAAGCAATCCCACAATATAAAAAGGCAAAGTAAAACATTACTAAAAAATAAAATGGCATAGGAAGCAAACCAATCGGACACAGAGAAGCAAAGTCAGAAAAATCAATCACTAGCATAATAAGCAATTCATATCTACAAATTCCTGGTCAAAGTTATAGTGCAGATCCAATGACAAAATTATTGGCGAGAGACAGTTTCATGGGTAAGAGAAATACTACTCCACTCAATTAGAAGGGTAAGAGCAAAGGGGGAAGGGGAACAAGCAAAAGCAAGATCTTCCACATTATGTAACGTGGTAAGCGTTGTACCTGGTAGTAAAGTAAATCAAGTACAGGCAATGCCAGGAAATAGACTAACAGCCTTCCAACAGTTTAAAAAGTTGAATGATGAACATGTTAGCATTGATGTAACCAATAGATCCTCCTACTTCAAGAATGTAATCTCCCCTCACAGATTTTAATGGTTAAAACTATGTCAATATATGAGCTAATAAAACTAATTGTAACATGACAGAAATATAAATCGTTAGCTTACGATAATTGATTTGTAAGTTGCCTTGTGATGTCGGAGATCCTGTAGCGCCTCTTGTTCTTTCCATGAGAAACTTCCACTCTTAACATTTTTAAGAATCTTCCGCACCTGTAGGGCAACGCAAGAAAGATGCATTATAATTATAGTAGATGAAGATATAAAATAAACTACTTTTCTTGAAAGTGAATCATTCCCACCGCAGCAAGCAGTTACTTCCTTTACTTAATAATAAAAAGAAACAATATATAAACACGAGCAAAGATGTCTGGTGCACCTTGATCCGATCTTGATCAGATAAAGGCCGCATTAAGTCAATGTCGTTTCTATTTGGTCCAATGATCCAATGTGTTATGGAAGAATGACCTTCCAACAACTTCATACCAAATTAGCTCACCAAAGACAAGAACAAAATGAAAAGAAAAAAAGACAAAAGGCCTAACTTCAAATTTCCAATACATTGAGGCAGTGAGGTGAGGCACACACAGCACACACACAGAACAGAACCTCTAGCCTCTAGGATACTAAAAACTTCAACAACACCATAGCATCTAAAATCAATCAACAGGCAGTGGCCAGTGAGGCACACACAGAGTCACACTCAGAGTCTTCAAAAGCAACAGCTATACATGGAAAGACTATAAACAGTTTCAATCACAAATCATGCGAGAAAGTAAAACCAAGTTACCGACTAATAGGGATAGTAAGATTGCCCTCTTGGCCTCTTCACTTCCCCCGACTTCCAGCCTAGGAGATAAATGGTTGCTCCAGAACAACTATGCCATTAAAACGCAGCTGAAAATTGCAGTGAAGCATCCAAGAAACTCCAAATTAATTATAAAGTAACAATCTTTTTCAATTGACTTGAGCATAAGGATAAGGGAAGAAAAAACCAAGCATTCAAGGAACCCCAATTCAACTCTTTTACTAATGAAACAAGTCTTCTTCTTCTCACTTAATTCCCTGACAGCAATTTTAAAATAAAAGTAAATGGAGGAAAAACACGAGAATCAAACATCTTGAATCCCATTTCTACCTCTGTCTTCTTCTTTTTCTTTTATTTTTTATTTTTTATTCCCTCTAGCTTCAAATTTCAGCAACCAACCGCCATAAAAGGACAGAAATTTAACATCAAAACACCTTCAAAAAATTACAGTTGAGCACTTACAGTTGCAATACACTTGACAGCTCAATTTCTGTTGTTCAATTGTAGTCACTTACAGTTTCACGCAATTTCTTGACAGCTCAAGTATATATATATATATATATATATATACTTGACAGCTCAATTTGCGTCGTCACTTACAGTTGCAATACACTTGACACTCAATTTCTTCAATTGTAGTCAACTTGAGCACTTTACTACTTATATAAACTTGAAATTAATGCTGTAAACAGAGAAATAAGGCATTTTAACTCAAGTGGCATAGCATTTTAATTTATAAAGTAATAGCATAGTGAGAACAGAAAAAACGGATGGATCAAGACGTGATACACATGTTCACGAAAGGAAAATAAAGCAACCATTAGTGAATCTCTATGTTAGATATGCACCCCCTTCCGCCCCTTTCCTTTTTTTTTTCTCTATGTTTGCTGAGTGAATCTTATGGAGGCCAGATATGAAAAACCTAAGAATGAACAAAGATTCCACATTTACACTAACTTGCAGTGGTAGTTAATGGTTAACACCCAAAATGAAATGATTACAAAAATAATATTATTAGAGTGAAAAGTGAAGTAGAATCCAAAGACAATGAATAAGAAGCTACATGGTGGCTGCTGAAATTTTAGAACAAACCAGTTAAGTTTTTCCTAAACAGCAGAGAAAACAACCTCAGATTAGCTAAAGTTTTTTTTTTTCCTTTTTTTCTCAAAACAGAGACATAGTAACTTTCAACATATCCATCTTAACCTCTGAACTACGGAAATTAAAACACTTTTTTCCCAACCACATTGATGAAACCTAAACCCAAAATTCATTTCAATACCAGGAATTAGGTCAGACGAAAAATCAGTCCATACCCTTTACCATATCTGGGAAATTTGTGAAGTTCAGATGCTCTGTTCCTGGTGGTGCTGCGGAAGAGTGAAGACTTGTCGAAGTTGAAGGATCTGGGGAGGAAAACAAAAAATAAGTGAGAATCACTGCAAGCCATAACAGTCATTCACCCAACTCAAAACCCACCATTGTGCCTAAATCCCTTCCCCTAATCCAACATTACAGCAGAAATTTGTTTACCCCAACACCCCAGACTTCAAATTAGACACACAACCCTACAGAAAACAGTCGAGCCACAACTTCTGACCACAATAAACAAGGAAAAATTGTTAAATGAAAGTTTATCTAAGATGATGAGCTTCAATTGCCAAGATCGTATGGATGAACTTCATAGTGGGAGGGAATAGATCTAGTTTGAAGGCTGATTTCCTATAGGATGAAGATTTCGAACAACCAATCTGAAAACCACAATCAAATCCAATCTCTCGCAACATCCCTCCAATCTTTCCTTCTGAAATTTGAAATTTCCATCTTCATTTCCTCTATTTTCCTTCCCCAAAATCAATCAAGATAAATGATTTGATGACAAAATCCTTCACCAGCTATGTCTATCAAAAAACAGAAGCCTTGCAAGATCTGTCAAAGGAGACAGTAGATCTAGAAATGGGGATGACTCAAACGGACCAAAATCTCTGCTAATTTCTCTGGAATCTGAATCTTTAATTGCTGGGTTTTTCCAAAATGCTGCCTCCTGGTGTCCATCCTCCGCTTGCCGCCGTTCTCGATCCACGGGAGGAAGTCGCCCGCACTCCGCCAGAGATTCCTCTGCTGCTGCTTCAGATCTGCTGTCGTCCCTATCGGAGTCCACCTTCCGACGTCCGTTCGAGTAATTCTTCATATTGTTAGGGTGGCAATCGATTATTTCTTCTACGTCTTCTTCAATTTCCACCGCTATTTCTTCAATTCCTCCCTCATCGAAAAAATCTTCATCTCTGTGGCTAAGAGGAGGGGGCCGAAGAAGGAAAGAGGGAGAGGAAGGAAGCACTCCTTTTCTTCTTCTTCTTCCTTTCTTGACGGTAGAAATAAACAGTTTACATTTAGATTGTACTATACATAGTTTGAAAGCCTCTGCTTTTCTTTTATCAAAAACGTTTTCAAAGTGTTTTTAAGAATAAAAAAATATACAATTGAAAACAAAAGTATTGTTAGAAATATAAAATAAAAAAAAATGATTAGGGAAAGGAGGGTCTGGAACGGTGGAATTAATTTCCTTGGAGGAATAATTTGCAAATTTTGCAAAATAAAATAAATAAATGACTATTGTAGCGAAAAATGTAAATACCCTATAGTATTTTAGGGAGAGGGGGTGCTGGGGGAAGATATTTGAGTAATCCTTTTTTTCCTTTTTAATACTTTCGGTCATAAAAATAAAAACTGAAAAACATTTTTGATTCTCTTTATTAGATCCAAAAAGTTTAATCTTTGTGTTGAAGTACTTCTTGATAAAGCTTAATCTATATGACTAATAAAAAAAAGTGAACTTTTGCAAGTAGCTTTTGTGTGTGTGTGTGTGTGTGTCTATATATATATATATATATATATATATATATAAGGGTGCTAATAAAAAAAAGTGAACTTTTGCAAGTAGCTTTTGTGTGTGTGTGTGTGTGTATATATATATATATATATAATATATATAAGGGTGCTATAGTAACATTGTTAAAAGTTATAAGGTAAAAGATAATTACGAGAGAGTTTAGGTGACATTGTTAAAAGTTGTTGATAGGAAGACAAATATAAGTGTGTCTTAGTGGCATTGTTAAAAGTTATGGATTACAAAAATATATAAGGGTGTCTTAGTGACATTATTAAAAGTTATATCCTAAGAAAAATATAAAGTTGTGTTAGGAACATTGTTAAATTTATGGACAAAAATAAAAATAAATGGTGTCTAAATGATAATGTTAAAAGTTATTGACTAAAATAAAATTATTTTAGTCATTTTAGTTGATACAGATAGATTTGTTGTTCATATGAAATTATTTCACAAATATATATATATATATATATATATCAAACGATATAGACTAAAAGATAGATGTTAGGGTGTCTTAGTGGCATTGCTAAAAATTATGGACTAAAAGAAAATTATAAGGGTGTTTTAGTAATATTGTTAAAAGTTATGGGCAAAAAGAGAAACGCAATGATGTTTTAGAGACATTGTTAAAAGTTATGGACTAGAAAGAAAATATGAGGGTGTCTTAGTGGCATTACTAAAAGTTATGTATTAAAAGAAAAATAAAAAGGTGTTTTAGTAACATAGTTAAATGTTATGGACTAAAATAAAAACAGTAGGGTGTGTTAGTGATAATATTAAAAGTTATGGACTAAAAGGGTATCTTAGTCATTTTTGTAGATACAATTAGTTTTCATGTAATATGAAATTATTTCCCAAATATATATAACAAGAGATACAACTGAAGTTGGCTCTTAATACAAACTGAAGTTGTCTCTTAGTGACACTGGTAAAATTTGTGGACTAAAAGAAAAATATAAGGGTGTTCAATGACGTTGTAAAAAGTTATGGACTAAACAAAAAATATAAGAGTGTCTTAGTAATATTGTTAAAAGTTATATAGTAACAGAAAAATATAAGGGTGTCTTAGTGATATTGTTAAAAGTTATGTGTTAAAAGAAAATATAAATGTGTTTTAGTGACATTATTAAAAGTTATGGACTAAAACAAAGTGCATTAAGTGGTATTGTTAAAAGTTATGGGCTAAAAGAGAAATATAATGGCGTATTATTAACATCATTAAAAGTTATGGGTTAACAGAAAAATATAAGGGTGTCTTAGTAATATTGTTAAAAATTAGAAAAATAAAAGAAAAATATAAGGGTGTCTTAGTGATATTGTTAAAAATTAGGAAAATAAAAGAAAAATATTTAGTGATATTGTCATATATATATATATATATATATATACTAAAAGACAAATGTTAGGGTGCTTTATTGGCATTGCTAAAAGTTATGGAATAAAAGAAAAATCTAAAGGTATTTTAGTAATATTGTTAAAATTTATGGCTAAAAGAGATATTCAAGGGTGTCTTAGTAACATTGTTAAAAGTTATGGGCTAGAAGGAAAATATATTAGTGTATTAGTCATATTGTTCAAAGTAATAGATGAAAAGAAAAATATAAGACTGTCTTAGTGAAATTATTAAAAGTTATACTGTTGTTCATATAAAACTATCTTGATGACGTTGCTCGATGTTTATGAACTAAAACAAAAATAGTAGGGTGTTTTACTGACAACGTTAAAAGTTTTCAGACTCAAATAATTTTAGTAGATACAATTAGTTTGGATGTTCATATGGAATTATTTTCTTTATATATGTATATATATTACGAGATGTGGATCCGACAGAAAACAACTATTAGGGTGTCTTAGTGACAATGATAAATTTGAGACTGAAAAAAATATAAGAGTGTTCGGTAATATTATAAAAAGTTATGGACTAAATGAGAAATATAAAAGGGTCTTAGTAATGGACTAATGGAAAAATATAATGGTGTCTAATTGAAATTAATAAAAGTTAAATGCTATAAACGAATTAATATAAGGGTGTTTTATAGACATTATTAAAAGTTATGGACTACAAGAAAAAAAAAATAAGAGTGCCTTAGTAACAACTGTTTAAAGTTATGGGTTGAAAGAAAAATATAAGGGTGTCTGAGTAAGAATTAGTGTAAAATCAATGGGCTAGCAAAAAAATATGTGTATCTTAGTATATGTTGTTAAATATTATGAGTTCAAAGAAAAATATATGGGTGCCTTAGTAATATTATTAAAAGTTATAGACTAAAAGAAGAAGAAAAAAAAAATAAGGGTGTGTTAATAACATTGTTAAAACTTATGAGCCAAAAGAAAAATATAAGGGTGCCTTAGTGACAATGTTTAAAATGTATGGACTAAAAGAAAAAAGGGTGCCTCACAAACATTGTTAAAAGGTATGGGCTAAAACAATAATATAAGGGTCTCTTAGTGACATTGTTAAAAGTTTTGGACTAAAAAAAAAATTTATTATAGTTATTATAATAGATAAATACTTTTAATTAATTCAAGTGTACTCATAAAAATTTTGGTTGCTCTGTTAAGGCATTATTATGTTAACAATGAGGTCTCGATTTCAAGACTTAGCTCAGCCATTTTTTGGATTATTAAATCAAACTGACGAGTAGTTAACTACAATTGAAACGCTTAAATAACTAATGTTGGAATTGGTGCATTTGGTAAAACAATATGTCTCTCTCCAAGAGGGCATGGTTTCGAACCTCACTTCCACCAATTTTTATGCATATATTTTTCCTCTAACAGCAGACCTTTACTGACGAGAATTTGTTGTCACTATAAATAAATGTTTTAGTGACGACAAATTGTTGTCACAATATTGCTAAATGCATGCTTTTACTGACGAAAATAAGTTTCGTCACTAATTGTCGTCACTAAATGTCTTCAAACTATTGACGAAACTCATTTTCGTCACTAGTTTCGTCACTAAATGTCATGAAATAGGCGGGAAGGGTTGGCTCCAACCATATAGTGACGACTTGGTGACGACTTTTATATCTCGTCACTAAAACTCCCCGTTTTGACGAAATTCTGTTGACGACTTCGATTTTCGTCACTAATAAGGGTCTTTACTGACGACTTCCCCTGACGACAAAAAAATTTTCGTCACTAATGCCCATTTTTCTTGTAGTGACATAATTATAACTAAATTGGAAATTAGGATTGTAAATGCTTGCAAATTAGTGCATTTGAAAAAAGGTCTCATCTCACTGAAAAATATTGTATCGGTATATTTACACGGCTGTTTTAATATTGGCTCACCATAGTTTGTAAAATCCCGATACGTATTGTAGGATTATAGGATTGTATGATCATAAAATACCGAATCGATCCTACTTCCGATCCTATAAAAATGTGCTAAAATGACTTAAATAAAAGTTGTTTTTATAATTTATCATTAATTTTACACCTGCTTATTTTGTGTAAGATTTTATGATCCGATCCTATCGATAATGATTCTGCACCCAAATCGATCCCACATGGGATCCAAACTATGCTGCTCACCACATGTGCATTCCAAATTTTCCAGAAAGCATTACATATGTATCCCATGCTTTAGCATTGCATATGTAACCCATCCATTAGTATTAATATCGTAGTAGCTAGCTAGAGAAATCTGGAGCTTTGAAACTATAATAAAGCTTATTTACACAGCCCAAAATCACTAAGAGTTTTCAAGTTAGCTAGCAACTAGCATCCTTCCTTGCAACATTTCATAATGTGTAACTCGTTGAGCACTTTCCTCTTACTTTTAATTCTATTCCTCTCGTCTAAAGCAATCAATTCTTCCTCATCCCTCCAAATTTCCCCGAAATTGAATGTCATTCCAACTAGTTCAAAAACCTGAATATTATAGATTCTTGTTGGCGATCAAAATCTGACTGGAGAAACAATCGCCAATTATTGGCCGATTGTGCCGTTGGGTTCGGGAAAAGTGCTATCGGAGGGCGAGGCGGTAAAACATACACGGTCACAGACAATTCAGATCAGGCCGTTGATCCTAAACCAGGAACACTTCGATACGGCGTAATTCAAAGCGAACCCCTTTGGATTGTTTTTGAAAAAGACATGCTTATCACTCTCCAAAGTGTGCTTAAGATACATGATAATAAGACAATTGACGGAAGAGGCGCAAAAGTTGAGATTACAGGAGGACGAGACACCTGCATTGGAATAAGGCATGCCAAACATGTCATCATTCATGGAATAAGAATTCATGGCTTTGGCTTAGTTCAAGTCGACAATCAAGAAAAAGGGGATGGAATTAACGTTTTCGATTCCTCTGATGTTTGGATTGATCACTGCTATCTTTCTCGATGCCAAGATGGCTTAATTGATGTTATTCATGCTTCCACAAATATCACCATCTCTAACTCTTACTTCACAAACCACAATTAATTCACCATTTCTAATATTATTCACTCTTATTTTTTCCACACTAATTGTGTTGAATTTTGTTTGGATCTATCTCAGGTGATGTTACTTGGACATGAAGATGGTTTTGTACAAGATAAGGTTTTGAGAGTAACTGTGGCATTTAACCATTTTGGCCGGAGCGAATGCCAAGGTAAGGAAAGCTGCATATATATATATATATATATGGCTGATTATTGATTTTAATTCAGTAATATAGAATTAATTGTTTCATGATCCCATGTATACCAGGATCAGGCATGGCTTTGCGCATGTAGCTAACAACTTCTATGACCCATGGGACATTTACGCGATTGGGGGAAGTTCAGATCCTTCCATACTGAGTGAAGGAAACAATTTTAATGCTGGCAAAGAAAAGAAGCCAAAAGAGGATCCGGTGGACTACTTAGCAGCCTTTGAGAAGATGGGTGTGAATATTCCTTTCCTGAAGGCAATCAAAATCCCGACTATTGGGAAATTCCTGAAAGAATTCATGGCTGGTAAGCCAAGGGTAGCAAGCAAGGTACTAATGGGTGAGAATGTGTCTGCCATCATACAGAAGAAGCTGCCCCCAAAATTGGGTGAGAGATTGTGTACCGTCGTGACATCATAAGTGATGATGGAGGTTTTTACTTATGTCTCCGACGTTGACTTGCTGAGTCGTCCTGAAATCATAGGAGATGTGTGTTCCTATCTATGCTTTTGATGCTGTTGTTTGTGGGTTGTTAGGAGGTCATAAGATATGTGTGTTCCTACTTATGCCTTCGACGATGGACTGAGAAAGAAAGGGGAATGATAATACAGTAGAGGGTGAGAGACTTTGTATATTGAAATGGTATACATTATATAAATTGTTCTATTGTTTTTTTCCCCATATCTAATGAATTAGTTAGTAGTTCTGTGAAGTAGATCGGTTGAGATCGAACTACGTTATATTTGTGTTGTTTCTTTTTTGTTTTTAATTCCGCTGCACTGTTTTTGTTGGGATACTTTTTCCAACAAATAGTTCAAAGATCCTGAAGTAGTGTTTATTCCTAACAAGTTGTTTATTGATTCACTAACAAAATTATCCCCGTGTCAACATTTGAATTGATTAATAATTAATCACACACCGCATTAGTAATGACGTGGTGATTATTAAGTAGCAAATATTATTCGTTTTTTTATATAGCAATTAATGCATTATTGCTATTAATTAAAAAATGTCGGGCATTTTTAATTATTAATATATCCTTAACCTCATCTCTATCTGAAGAATCACATCAACCCTTTGTCTTAATTATTTGAATTTTCCCCCCTTCATGCCATGACTTTTCGTAATCAATTATCTTTTCATTGATTTACATTTATAAAACATTGTATTTCTCTTTATTGCGGTTTCAAGGTTTTATTGAATTTTGTATTTCTTGTTTTCTTATGTGTTTATACAAAATTGAAAAAAAAAACCAAATTAAACACCGTGAACTTGAATTTTCAACAAAAGTATAAATTATTTAATATTGCAACTTCCATCTAAAAATGACTAATAAATTTTCAAATTCCGCAGAAATTAATACGATCTAAGAAATTGTTCACAACATAAAATTCAAATCATGCCAAAATTACAAAAAAGAAAAAAGTACTGATCCAGCCAGCTGTAAAACATAAAATGAAAATGGAAACCCTAGCTAGCTCATCTCAACCTCGATGGTACTTTTCTTTGCCGTGCCGTAGACGGGGTAGACATTCTTGTCGTATGCGCAATTCCGACAAGCACATAGGTGGTATTCCGACAATTGCCTCTTTCCCGCACACCTTACAACAGTCCCGGTCCTTAAGGTTTGGAGGCCCCAGGGCAAAAAAAATAAGAGGGGCCCTAAATAATACTTGAATGAGAGAAGAAATTAATTGGAAAAATAAAAAATAAAAAAACTGATTTGAGCAATAAGTTAAAAAGGGCCTTGACCGACCAATTTTGATTGGTGTCATCACACCAAATTGGGCCCTAAAATTTTTTTCCCTTTGAAAAGAGACTCAAACATTTTCTACCAACATAATAATTTACCCATATATACATATATATAGTATGAGTTACTAAATATAATGGGCTCATGAAGGAGGTGGGCCCTGGTCCGTCGCCTGGGCCCGACCCCCTTTCAGGACCGGCCTTGCCTTACAAGGATGTAAGATGGGCTCCATTTGTTCGCCATTCACCACCGAGCAATCGGAAGCTGACTCCACTTTCTCCGCTTTCACTACGGCCTCCTGAAGTTTAGCCATAAACCCAACCGCCCTTTGCACCAGGAAAGTCACCTTCCAGTGCAGGGCTTGGTTCTCACTCCGGAGCTCGAACTCGATTGCTAACTTGGCGTAGGGTTGGGGATGCCCTCATCATCTTTGCTCACTAAACCTTCGTGCTTGAGCTTTAGTTCGTTCAACTTGAACTCCTTGGTATTCTGGATCGGCGTTACTTTCCGCTCCTCCTTCGACCCCACCAGAACGCACTGCCACCATAAAACGTCCTTCGTGGCTCGCTGCAGCATTTCCACCTGTTGATTTTGTACAAGCGAAATAATTTAATAAGCATTTTGATTTTAATTTGATAAAAAAAAAAAAGAAGAAGAAGATAGGTTTAATTACCTGTGTGCAATCATTTTTTCAATGCTGTCGATCTGTTCCCTGACATAAGTAGGGTAATACTCATGTTCCAGGCCGGAAACCAGCAAAGACGTATAGGACGTCGCCTGCCTGTCAATGGTGGACAATAGGTTGGTGGCAGGAATAACTAATTACTACCGGCGGCAGAGGAGAGGAAATTGATAATGTTTCTGCTCTCTTCACCAGTAATTTTCCAAAATTAAATGAAATCAAACTACAGAGAATGTGATGAATTACGAACTGAAAATGGGTTATGCAGTGCACAGCTCTTTGTTATGTGAAGAAATATGACTACGAAGCCCCCTTTATATAGTCGTAGGATGGAGGGTCTTGGTCGAATTTGTCGATATGAAAATGCCGAACAAGAGGCTACAACATCTTTAGTTTAACCGTATTGTATTTAAGAGTATGTATTCTAAATGGATATACATATACAATGAATGAAACAATTGGTCAATCGTCTATATATTTTTTATAAAAACAAGTGTGAGTGTGTAATGACGGGTCAGAAGTTAAATCACAACGCAACTATTTTTCCCACAGTTAGACATTAGAATGTATGGTTAGGATTGCACAAAAAGGAATATTTTTGTATTAATTACAACTGGTTAAAATGTATATGTCCAAATGTATAAGATACCTTCACGCAAGCAATTTTTTTCACTGCAAAATAGTTAAACCATTGGCGTCTGTTCAGTTTTCACCAGACTCCAGCTATCGCATTTATTTTTCTGTGGTGGTCTTTTCCCTCCGTTTCACACTTCAATAGAAAGTCGTGTTTGGAGGTGATAGTTGGAGACATGGATATATAGAAACTTACCCGCTCCTCCTTAAAACCAGTTTTTAAATGTTTCTCGTCAAGTTTCAAACTGCTACTTCTTCTTTCATTCTTCAACCTTCTGCTCGCAGCCAAATCCATTTCAAACGTTGGAGATTTGAAAACGATTATGCACTCTACTTATTTCCACAACGGTATTCTCAAAATTCTTCGTTAATGAGGGTTATTCATTCATGCCTCAAACGGTAGTGCTTCAAACCCGGCCAATATGTATGTGTCTAATATTTTCTCAATACTCAGGAAAAAAAATTTATTTATGTTTTCTTCGTTTTTTTTAATTACATGGTGATATTTGTGCTGATAGAATTAGGTTGTAACTTCTGTAGGGGAATTATAAATTGAGACTTTTGCTTTCATAGATTGGTGCCTTTTTGTGTGTTATTCAAAATGTTATTTCTCTGAAGTTTCTAACGGAGGCAAGTTGCTCGATATAATGCCTGGCTGATTTTGTGCATAGAATTTTCTCCCATCTTTCATTAACACTTCATTAGAAATAGGAAGCTCACATCTTGTGCAAAACATTTGAGGAAACTTTCTTAACAATGAGAAGTTAATTTCCGAAACATAGAGTGTATTGGCTTAATGTTCAGTTTTTCATGACTTTCCCCTTGCAAATTTGTTTTTTCTTTGGTCTCATTATCAAGTCGTAATTTCTAACTTTGCACAAACATGACGTCAAGAGGGGAAATATGTCATATTTAATCTAGGTAAAATATAGTAGTTGGATTGTATTTTTATTATTATTTTTTTATGTAATATCATGAATTGTTGTATTATCAAAAAGAAAACTTGGTCCCATCCTCACTCTCTCTCTTCATATTGGGTCATGTCGTCATTGAATCTTTAGTATATAAACTGATCATGCAGGGAGGGGATTTGATATATTTTTGCTTTCCAAAATGGGAAGTGTTAATTAAAAAGATTTAACTTCCTCACTGCTTTGTATGAAAAGTATAATCAACAAATTGGTCAAATTCTCTGATAATAAACTAAAATTGGTCAACTTCAAGTACTTTTCCTAATTCAGTGGCTGGTTTTGTGGTTGCATTTAGTAACTATTATACTTTCTATTGTTGACTGATTTTGATAAGAGAGCATCAATGTACTTGAGAATGAAATTGCTTAATACTCCCTCTGTTCCATTAGAAGAGTCCACTTTAGTGTACTATTTTAGTACAACAAAGTGGACTCTTCTAATGGAACGGAGGAAGTATATATGATAAGGAGGACTTGGAGGGAACATCTTTGAGAATGTTGTAGTTTGGTCTTCTCCATCCCATGCCACCTTGAAAAAAAATCCCTGAACATGTAGTAAAGAGGTATTATTCTTGTAACTTATTTAGGTTTTTTGACCTTGAACATTATATAGCCTTATTATATTGGTGTATCATTGGTGACAAACTATGATATTAAATGTCAAGGATACTATGTGCATCATATGCCAGCGATTGTTTTATCTTTCTTCTATCCATTTTACTCTGCATTTCATATGTTGTTGGTTATGAGATTTTAGTTGTTCTTCCTCCACATTTTTCGGATTAGATATATTATTTTGCTATCCTGTCATTTTGTTTATTGTTACTCTGCATTCTTTAAAAGGGAGCAAGTTAAATTGTTGAAAGAGTCTTACGTTTTGCTGATTGCTATTAGTGCAGTGTGCAATTTCAACTTAACTATATTGGAAGATTTCTTAGTTTCGCCACAGCCAAAGACGTATTGTATTATTTTTCTTTGTTATCATTCAAATTTTGTTATTTGCTAAATGTTAACTTTCAGTAATTCGTTCACAATGTGAAGAACTTTACAACTTGTGAACTGTGTATTATTGAAGACCTTTTTGGTTTAAAATTGTTAGGTATTCTTCTTTTTGTAGTAATCACTGGGCAATCCTTTTTTTTTTTTTTTTTTTTGATGCAGCACTGGAAACACCATTTTTACCAACAAATTTTATTACACAGGTTTTACCAACGTACACCTTTTATCATGCTTTTGGCCATCTCCCATAACATGTGAATTAAGAAATGTTTTGTAATACACAACTTTTAAGTTCATGAATTGATGTTCTTTGTTTGTGTCAATACTGAACATATACTCTCCTTAAACAACTTTCCAGTTCATGGATTTGTGGCTTTTTTGTTTATAGAACTTACAGTGCCATGCCTTTGAAATTGGTAATGGAGATAAATTGTTTGATACTTGATGCTTCACTTAATTAGTATGTCTAATTTCCTTGCATCCTTTGTTGACACGCCACTATATTAATTCTTCTAATTAATGATCCAACTTAAAGCCTCTTTGTGCACGTGAATTTGAATGACCAGGAAAGCAACACAGTATTTATTTATTTTAATAAAGTTGGTGCCACGACACTCTGTATCCTAAAGGAGTGTGCAAAATCTAATGCACATTATATACCCTCTACTGGCTCCATTTCTACAGTAGAGTTATCATTATTCTCATTCATCTTATCCCTTAGAGAAATATCATCAACCACTGGACATTGTAATTGTTAATGAAGTAGTGCAGCAGATGCTTTGACTGCAACTTTCTTGTATTAGCAATAGTTCAAATAATTTTGGTCATTATATATTTTAACATCATTTTCTTTCACCAATATGTAGATACCACTTTCACAATGTCGTATCAATTGTACATAGAATTGTGAACTTACTCACTTTTGTCGAGTAAAAAAGTATGAATTTTGTGATTTGGAGTTAACATCTCTATTTCAAATGTGTTAAAGTAAATCTTATTGGAAACTTTCGTCCTTTAAATTGCTTTTCCTGAAAACTATCTTCACGATCAAATTTATTTTGTTGAAGAAATATTATAGTTAAAACTTAATTTTCAGAAACTATCTGTTCAATTTCCATCTTCAATAAACTTCAGATATTTCAATAGATTAGCAATTTATAGCCTTCATATTCCTATTGAATTATGAAGTGATATAATCTTTAAATTGTTTTTTAGAATAATGTTTTCTTTGTCATCATTTTTATTTTTATTTTCTAAGGATATGTTCCTAATTAAAATTACTCTTTATAGTGAATACTAGTGGAATTTGACAGCACTAAGTGCAGTGTCCTGTTATGCCCGGTAAGTAGCTGAGAAATGGAAGATAAAAATAATATTATGCAATCATCCAACCAAAGTTAATGACAATAAGAAAGTTAGATTAACAACATTTAGTTACAGTGCGATTTAATAAATAATGTGATAGGAAGAAAATTATAGTTACTATAAAGAGTAATTTTAATTAGGAACATATCCTTAGAAAATAAAAATAAAAATGATGACAAAGAGAACATTATTGTAAAAGAAAATTTAAAGATTATATCACTTCATAATTCAAAAGTGAGTAATTTTCTTTTTATCCTATTATTTATTAAATCGCATCGTAACTGAATGTTATTAATCCAACTTTTTTATTGTCATTAACTTTGGTTGGATGATTACATAATATTATTTTTATCTTCCATTTCTCAGCTACTTACCGGGCATAACAGGACACCGCACTTAGTGCGGTCAAATTCCACTAGTATTTATTTTATAAAATTACCAAACAAATATAATCAACTCACCATCCAATCTATTAATTAGAAGGCGGATTTGATCGCCACATAATTCGTTTGATAACTTGAATAAACTTAAAAGAGATTTCAATTTTTACAAAATATAAGGATACCCAAAAATACCAATTGAATGTATGACCTAGACCTGCTTTAGCATCTGCGTTTAGAAAGCACTAGTTTAACGCAAGGAAGCGATGATTTTGGCTCTGTTCTTTTAATGACTCAAATGAAAAATATTTAGTTTAGAGAAAGGGAATTTTTTTGGGGGATTTGTGTAGAAAAAGAAAGAAAATAGATAATGATTATGTTATTTTTTGAATTTATATGAGTAGAGATTTCGAGGGAGTTTTAAATTTTGAATTTTGAATTTAGTAAAAAATGATGTTGTTTGTTTATGTAAATTTTTTGAGGAAAAAGTGATCTTCTTCTTTTTTTTGTTTTTTTTGTTTTTGAGAAACTACATCTATCCCCCAAAAATTACCAATTGAATTCCAAATTTTATGAAAATTACCAAAAACTCTTGAACAAAAAAAAATTACCTCTTCGTTTTGTATAATTTATCAATACCCTATGATTTGGTAATAATTATCAAATTTCCTATTTGAACCGTAGGAAAGCATCGGTAATATTAAGAAAATTTAGGGACCTACTAATAAATTTTCCAAATCTAGGGTAAATGTAATTTGTTCAATCTTTTTAAAGTTTAAAAATGAGACATCAGAATTAAAATTTTATTTTGCTTGGTCAACGAAGTTTAGTTTTGATGACGTACCCAATAATTCTGTCGTCTTTTTTAGTTCATTTGTGTCTGGTTCCCCTTCCATGATCAGAACGATGGCAGTAGTTCCGATGCATTGGACAAAAGGGGCATGATATTTGCAGCGACGGAATCGATATTTGCAGCGATATTTTTTTGTAAAAAGACTAAAATGTCCTTGGAGAAAAAAAATTAAAATAAATTAAATTTTCATTCCTACTACTACTAAAAATAAAAATAAAATTAAAAAAAAAACTAAAAGTGTCGCCTGGCGACATTTTTGAGCAAAAGTGTCGCCGGCCAGCGCCATTTTTGCACAAAAGTGTCGCCGGCGACCGGCGACACTTTTGCACAAAAGCGCCGGCGACACTTTTGCACAAAAGCGCCGGCGACACTTTTGCCCCCCTTCCCAACTTTCTTATTTGCAGCGACCACCGGACGGATCTTTCTCATTCCGGTAAAAAATTGCACAATTTTGACAAAACTACTAATAAATTCGCACATAATACAAGTAAAATAATTAATAAAACTACATAAAAGAAGAAAAAAAAAAAACCAAAGTGCTGGAATAATTTAAAAAAAAAATTTTCCGGAACCATCGCCGGCGACGGGCGATGGTTTTACACAAAACCATTGCCGGTTTCCGGCGATGGTTCCGGAAAATCATTTTTAAAAAAAAAAAAATTATTCCAACAGATTGAAAAATTTTAATTTTTAAAATTTTTTTTTACCCCAAGGGCATTTCGGTCTTTTCACGCAAAAATGTCGCTGCAAATATCAATTCCGAGACAAAATTATCCCTCAATTGTATTTAGTGGCGGAGCCAGAACAAAATTTTAGGAGGTGCTTACTGGTAAAAAATTTTAAATTTTTTCAGCATCATTAAATTATTATACATAATTATTAGAGTATCGAATTGATAATTTAGGAATTTCCATACTCTTTACCAAGGACCTAATCAAATCGGTTTTTATTTACAGCGCAAACATTAATTGGTTTATGTAGTTTTGGAAAACATAAATCAGCATTCATGTAGGGATTCCATGAGTGAATGTTTTTTTTTTACTTTTTTTTCTTTGGTAACAGCCAATTAAGTGGTTGGGAGTATGTGGACTCTTTATTAAACAAAGAAAGCAATCGTCAAAATAAAAAATTCTAAAGAGGACATAATGAACCTCAGTGATATAAAATTGTAAAAATGCAAATGCAAACTAACCAAATAAGGAGATGTATGTAAAAAGCAGGTCTGATTACGCCTATGCCTAATCCTAAATGGAATAGAACAATGTAGGGATTTATATGTAAATAGAGTATCTATTTAAAAAATATGCTCGAATGGCCCCTTCTCATAATGAGAATGTATAGAACCCTATTCCGGCATGGTTAGGTTCGAATTCCATATAATATATAATATAGATGGGATTGTCTATTGTTCTAAACAAATGAAAGGCTTTCTCGAGATTCTTATTCATCTACTTAACTTGCTATTCTAAAATTTTGAAAATTAGATTTTTCAAATTCACTATTTCTTTATTGAAACACGGACAAATGAAAAATTCTCATATCCGAAGATTAAAGAAAAAACTACGCACATCGAAAGAGACCAGTCCCCTCACTTGACATGGAAAATGTTTCTTTAACTATTTTCTTCATCATAACTTTTAGAAGATTTAACCTTTCATTTAAAAATTTTATCTATATCAAAATTCATCAAAATTACTGATGTGCTTAAAAGTGAGTAAGATATTGGGTTTGACCCAATAGGTTAAGGTAAGCCAGAAACAAATTAAAAAAAATGAAGAAATGGCCCAAAAAGAGGGAAAATAACGATAGGTCGGTAAGGAAAAGTTGAATAAACCGGACTAAGGTAGTGTAGGTCGGTACGGGAGTAAGTAACTAAGATAGGGGATTATAGGTCGGATTGTGAGCATACCGTTGGGTTGTAAGGTAGTAAAGAGGGGGCGGGAGTTTAGGCTATTATTATGGGCAAGAGTTACGAAGGGCATTTAAAGCAAAGAAGCAGGATCCGGGTCATAAAGAGGGCGCTAGACTTGGAAAGCATTCAAAGCCAAGATCGACATTTAAGGAGGAGGCAAATCAGGGTGGCAGTAAAGGCTATGACCCAGAAAAGGTGCAATGGGCAAGGTAGCAAAGTGAGGCTATATATTTTTGCATTTTGGACCAAAGAATGTGCACAATTTCTTATACTTTGAGCACTTAGTCTACCTATTTTATCTCATACTTTATACTGACTTGATCGTCAGAGTGGAACAGGGGGATAGCCCCGCTTGTTTTGTGATTCTTCTTGATAGGTTGGCATCAACCTGCTACATACTCAAGCTAAGGAATAAGGAGATCTAAGCGATACCTTCAAACTGCTGGGACATCATATTCTGGTACATTTTGTGTCACATCAACTACTAAATCCAAAACTTCTCTCTATTAGTTCAACTATATAAATAAATAATTTTGAATAAAAAAATTAATAAATATTTCCAATATTCAATTAAGTATAAATATTTACTTTAACAAGTAAACAAATTACAAATTACTTATTAATAATATTTAATCACAATATTAGTAAACATTTATTTACAGTTAACTTATTAATAAACATTTGATGAAAACTAACGTGTTATGAATAATAAATATTCTATCAAAAAGTCATAATAAATAATCATCGCAAAAAAACATAAACACAAATATTGGAGAAAACTGAAAGAAAATTTATAACTATGAAAAGAAATGGGCCAGCACATAGAATGGGTTATTGAAGTAAAATAAGTACATAACGCAGAATTGGGCTGACTGGAGGAGCTGGGCGCCTCTAAGACTCCTTTCCCTTCTCTTTTTTTCCTTTCTCTCTTTTTAAGTAAAACGGTGTCGTCTTCCTCATCATCAACTCTCTACCTCTTTACTGTAAATTTATTCAGACTTCATATCTGCATCCACCGAACTCCAGTTTCAGGCGGCGGTGCGGTGCGGCTGGAGCGGTACTGCTCTAGCAGAGAATATGGTGGGTTTTTGCGGGTGGCTGGTGCTATGGGGTTTTCAGGGGCGCAAAATTTTTCAATACCACTAATACCCTATGCTACCGGAGGAAGGGAAGGCGGCCGCACCGGCTCGCTCCCCATTGATCCGCCACTGATTGTATTAATCGATTTTTTTTTTCGTTTTTATCTTATTCGAGAATCTTTCAAATTTATACATGTTCCATTACATAAGAAAACTTTAAAAATATACCACATTTTATAAATTTCGAAATACAATATTTAAAATACTTAAACGGATAACATATGTTTTTATCAATATTTTTACTTTTGAAATGTAAATTAATTGCGGATTACACATAATTGTATTAATAAAAGTAGGGAAAGATAAAAAAATGTAATTAACCTTATATTATAAAACAAAATTAAAAGTGAACTCTTCAAGTGAAATAGATTACTTATTTTAAAACTAACAACACCCCTAGGGTAAATGTTCAAATTTTAGAAAAAAACTTGTATTTGACCTGCCGTATGGTTCGAGGTGCACCTCAAACTCAGTCTAAAATGTTTTGCTAAATTTCCAAAGGGCATGAGTTTTGAGTTCAATTTATTTGACTCAAAGAGAGGCAAATATAATTTTATCAAACCAGAGGGGATAACTGTTAGGGTGAAATACAATTTCCCCCCTGTGGTTTAATGATATTGACAGTTTCCCCCCTATGCTTTCAAAACTGACAGTTCCCCCCTCATGGTTTTGGACTGAAGTGTCCACTTAACGGAAAATGCCTTCTCTAACGGCGCGTGAAGCGAACGCGCTCAAGACGAGAGTGGGGGTAAACAAATTGATGATATCATTAATTTTGTTCCCAAAATACCCCCAACTAAAAAATTAAAAAAAAAAAAAAAAAAAAAAACCTGGACTGGTTGCGGGAGGCTCCCGCAACAGAAATGGAACCCATTTGATGGGTTCCATTTCAGTTGCTGAAATGAAACCCATTTGATGGGTTCCATTTCAGTTGCAGAATCCCGCAACTGATATCAGTTGCGGGAGTGCTTTAGGTTGAGGGGGAAAAAAAAAAGTAAAGGAAGAAGGAAGAAGACGATGAACAGTGCCATCGTCTTCTTCCTTCTTTCATTTTTTTTTTAAAGTTTTTTTTACCAGGGGTAATTTAGTCATTTTTTTTAACACCGTTAGAGAATGCATTTTCCGTTAAGTGGACACTTCAGTCCAAAACCATGAGGGGGGAACTGTCAGTTTTGAAAGCATAGGGGGGAAACTGTCAATATCATTAAACCACAGGGGGGAAACTGTATTTCACCCTAACTGTTATATTATTACCTGATCAAGGGGAGTGATCGTAGTTTCACAAAATCTCAGGGCTGATTTGGTAGTTGTCACAATCCTCAAGCAAGGTATAATTTACCCTATTTTATATTTCCTCAATTGTTAATATTTTTCGTTTTTACCCATATTTAGTAATTTGTGTAGGCATGTTACATTTAGCTCCTCAAAATTGTCTAAATTATAAGTAATTTATGTGTTTGATTAAATCATTAAATTCACTTTATAATTTGATGAAACTATGAATGTACAAATAATGATACAATAATTAAAACTCTGTTCTGTAAAAATATTTTCTTAATTAAAAATGGTTGAGAAGGAAATTTTCACTTAATTATGTCTTTACTTTAAAAACATAACAAAATACAATACTAGATTCACAACTATTCTACAAAATTATATTTGTTGATACTATCTAAAATAATTATTTTAACATATTACTACAATTTTTTATCCAAACACTTTGTGTTTTTGTTTTCACTAACAAAACATTAAGAGCAATTTGTAATTTACAATCTAAACAAACTCTTATAAGACTGATAATAATCATAATATATATTGGAGAAATTAATTACCAAAATCTCACTTAAACGCTTAGTAACTAATTTGCACTATGCACGGCATGCATGGTCTGGTCAGTAATTTTTAAAACTCTTAAGAAAAGTTCATACCTTAAACAATTTTAGTGAGAAAATTAAGATTTCATTTTAATTATGAGGAGTCTCCTGTGGATGTACCTTTTTAAAAATAATAATATAAAAAAGACATATGGTACTTTTTTTACATTCAAGACTTTTTAAAGAGAAGATATGATAGCTGTCCTTTAGCTGCTGCGTTTTAGAGCATATTTGTGGCAAATCTCACGGGTATGTGCAAGTTTTTGTAAGATAAATGCAGGTTTTACGAAGAACAATAATTAGAGAAAGCATATGCAAAAAGAGGAAGAAAAGAGCAATCCAGCCCAAAGAAGCAATGAGGAGAGGAATTATTCATGTCATGCATGCAAAGGGAACAAGTGGGCCAAAGTTGAAGGAGCCTAAATGCAAGAGGAACAAGCAGCCCAAAGAAGTTGAAGGAAGCCCAATGGAGAAAATAGGCCATTGCCTAATTAAGTGATAACCCGCAGGAAGAAATTGGAATGGAATCTGGATTCTTATCAGCATGGATGCTGCGCATGGGCTGTTGCCTAATTTATTTGTCCTTCTTTATTTTGAAAATTATTTTTGGTAGTATCCTACATGGAACAGAATTTTAGTAGTTTACTATTAGTTCTTCTCTCCATTCTACACCTATTTATAGGGATAGAAGGGAGAGAACAAACACGTTCGTAGGAAGGAGAATATTATTCCATATTTTCGTAGCCAGTACAAAGGAAATAGCTGTAGGTTTCGTTTCTTGCATTTGGAGAATTTCTGTCGGCAGAGGTCCCGTTTGCCCAAACGGGAGGTCGCATATTCTGAGACTATTTTTCAGATCGCAAATCAAGTATTTCTTTCTTATTTATTTTATTCTTTTCAACTATTTTCAGTATGATTCATATAATAATTATGTTCGTAGTTAGTTTAATTATGAGTAGCTAAATTATTTATTCTGGCATAATGTAATAGCAATTAATCCGGGCATGTTATGAAACCGAATTGTGTTTAAATTAAATTGCATGTGTTCCTTCTTATTCTCTGCTCATAACTTTGATTACTGATATTTAATTAAGACTGATCACCTTAGTTGAATTAGGTAGAGCCAATTAATTCCCAGTTAAATAACATAATATTTATTGGGCAAGATTAATTAGTGGCAAAGTTACCTTCAGGTAATAGAGAATAAGGGGTTAGTAATTCTTAGATGTTAATTCAATAACAATAACTAAAATCGGGTTTCCCTAGATCTTAAGGCTGTTAACTTGGGTAATAGGTGTCGATGCATTACGGTCTGTTCCTTGTTAATTAGAGTAGCAATTATGTCTGTGCGGATTCACGGTAATTATCGATAAAGTAAGGGTAGATTGGGTTATGTCTGATTCGGATTCACGGTAACCTATTATTGATTGATAACATGCTATTTAATATATTATTGAGTTGATGATTAACATGCACGTGATTATTGTGATTTACATATTGCTGGAATACTTTATTTCATTGATTAAATTCTTTTTCTTAATTTAAGTTTGTTATTTATTTTTCATTAATCTTTTGAAAAGTCTCTCTGAGCAAACTAAGGTGGTTGCAAACCAAAATAGTTTGGAGTTAATAGGTTTTGTGATTTTAAGCAGTCCGTTCCCTGTAGGATCGACCCTGTCATCATTGTGCTACTTATAGCTATTGTTTGCAGGTTTATACAGTACTTTTACTGTATTTGATAGGGCTAACGACGGTCCTACCAAATTGGCGCCGTTGCCGGGGAATGGTTTTATGTTTTAAATCACCTTTTCCTATTAATTTGTGCTTTTGTGTGTTTTATGAGCAGATCGTCGCAGCCTGAATTGCAGTACGATCCAGAGATTGAAAAAACTGCAAGAAGACTCGCAAAAGAAGCACGTCAAAGGCGAGAAGCTGCTGATTCAGATTCGGACAAGGTCCCGTTTGCCCAAACGGAAGGTAGAACAGAAGCTGAGCCTGAACAGAAATCGGCCCCCAAGCCTGATTTTAAGATGGGAGACAGACAGGAAGAAAGAAGAGACGAGCGACGAGTAGAAGCTCCTGCTGCTGAACCAACTCTGAAGGAGCTAAGCAACCACGACGCCGAGGATGAGCCTTCAGCAATTGTAATGCCTGAAATCACGGGTCACTTCCAACTCAAATCTAGTTGGTTGAGTATGCTACCAAAGTACCATGGAAGGCCAGGAGAGGACCCCCACAGTTTTTTGCGTGAGTACGTCAAGGGATGCAAGTTGGGCAAAGTACCAGCAGGAGCCACTGTGGAGCAGCTCCGACTCGTGGCATTCCCTTTTGTCCTGACCGGCGAAGCCAACATGTGGTTCTCTTCCTTAGAGCCAAACTCCATCACTACATGGGGGGAGATGAAGGAGGCTTTCCTTAAAAATTACTTTCCCGCCACGAAGATGAATGCAGTGAAGAAGGAGATAAGTGGGATCCAACAAGACTATGATGAGTCCCTCCGCACCTACTGGCTTAGATTTAAGTGATTGTGCGACAGTTGCCCAAACCATAGGTACTCGGATGGAGAGTTGTTGCAGTTTTTCTACCATGGAATGACAGAGGCCGAGAGGATGCATATGGATTCTGCCAGTGGTGGTGCATTTCTGAATAACACTGCCACATCTGCTCATAAGATAATAAAGGAGACATTGGAAGCACGTAATGACTTTGCTGAACCCAGTATCCGTCTTGCCAAGCAGACTGCCGAAGTGCGTATTATTGATGATGTGGGACCCCGTGAACATGAGGACCCCGTGAACAACTCCCCGCTGGTAGCCGAAATGAGAAAAATGACTGAGATGATAACTAAAATGGCGGCTGGAACAAATAAGGCACAGACAGAGGAAGTGTGTGGAATCTGCGGAAATATGGGACATTTTACCCATAAGTGTAACCTTACACCTACAGATCCCCTGGCTCAAGCAAATGCTGCTTGAAACTGGAATGGCCCACATCAAAGAAGGGACCCTTACTCCAATATGTACAATCAAGGGTGGAAGGATCATCCTAGTTTCAGATGGACTGAACCAGGCAGCCAGGATCAAGGTCAGCAGCCCCAATATCAGGCTAACCCGAACCAGTACCAGAGCCAGTATCAGAATCAGGCATACCGACCACCACAGCAGAGAGGTTTCCAGCAAGGCCAGAGTTCATACCAACCACAGCGAAGTGGTAAAGATTCTAATGATTTAATTGCATCTCTTATAGATCAACAAAAAGAGCAGAAAGCCAGCATTGATAGTCTGGAAAATATGGTGTCCTAATTGGCTATTTCGCTCAAAGAATTGAAGGGTGACCAGGGCAGATTACCCGCCCAAGTTCAGGTGCCATCCAAAGAGAATGTGAATGAGATAACCCTGCGAAGTGGGAAAGTCCTGGAGCCAGCTGTAGAAAAGAACGCTGCGTCGAGGTCCCATTTGCCCAAACGGGATCCTGAACCTGAAATCGCAGGAACCGAAAAAACAAGAGAGCATGAGACCCTGAACCTGAAATCCAGGGAATATGTCAAGTTTCTGCATCCAGAAGAGCAAGAGAGTTCTACTCCGAGGTCCGATTTGCCCAAACAGGACCCTGAACCTGAAACTGCATAAACAGGAATAAGAGGCAGGCCCGAACCTTTTCTAAGCCTAAAAGGTGAAAACCCCTATGAAGACCCACCTTTTCCAAACCGACTGATCGGGAAGGCGAAGAAACCAAAAGAGGATCCTGTGGATTATTTGGCAGTGTTTGAGAAGATGGAGGTTAATATACCTTTCCTCAATGCAATAAAGATCCCTCCTATTGGTAAATTTTTGAAGGAGTTCATGGCTGGCAAACCTAGGGGCGCAAGCAAGGTGATCCTTGGTGAGACTGTATCAGCAATCATTCAGAAAAAGCTACCGCCAAAATGCAAGGACCCAGGTATGTTTTCTCTTCCTTGCATCATTGGTGATAAACAAATTGAACATGCCATGTGTGACTTAGGAGCCTCAATTAATGTAATGCCCCTATCTGTTTATTTGACCCTGACTGGTGTTAAATTAGTAGAAACTGGAGTAATTATACAATTGGCAGATAGATCTTGTGTTCATCCTGAAGGATTACTTGAAAATGTCTTAGTTAGAGTTCATTCTTTTGTGTATCCTGCTGATTTTTATGTGGTCAAGATGAGTAGCGATTCGTCAAAAGAGTCGGCTGGAGTCTTGTTAGGCCGGCCCTTTTTGAAAACTTCTCGAGCCCTTATTGATGTCTATAATGGGACTATTTGTCTAGATTATTATGGTGAGAAGTACATCTTTAATATTGAGCATGCCATGAGAAATAAAACAGATACAGAGCATGTAAATAGTATTGATCTGATTGACCCAATTGTCCAAGAATACCTTGAGACTGAATTTTTGCAGGATAAGATGGAACAAGTTCTTACTCAGGGGCTGACTGAAAGAGATGCCCAGTACATGAGCAATGACCAAATAAGAGAGACTATCATGTCTCTTTACTCGACAGATATTGATTCAGCTTCCAGGGCAACGTCCCGTTTGCCCAAACGGGACCCAGAAAGCAAGCTGCTGCCATCATTAGTCAAGGCCCCAATCCTGGATCTAAAGCCACTGCCTGAGAGCCTAAAATATGTCTACTTGGGGGAGAAGGAGACGCTGCCAGTCATTATCAGTAGTACATTAACTGCCTGTCAGGAGGATAGGTTGCTTCGCATCCTACGGCAACACAAGAAGGCTATCGGGTGGACCTTGACGACATTTGCCAACACTACATCCTCTTGGAGCCAGATGCAAAACCTTCCAGAGATCACCAACGCAAGCTCAATCCCAATATGAGAGAAGTGGTCCTAAAAGAGATTCTGAAACTCCTTGACATTGGAATAATTTTTCCAATCAGTGATAGCAAGTGGGTGAGTCCTGTGCATGTAGTACCCAAGAAGGGAGGTTTTAAGGTTGTGGAAAATGAGAACAATGAGTTAGTGCCTATGAGACTCCTCACAGGATGGCGGATGTGCATCGACTTCTGGAAGTTAAATGCTGCAACCAGAAAGGATCACTTCCCCTTACCATTCATAGACGAGATGTTGGAAAGATTAGCAGGCAACATGTTCTTTTGTTTCCTAGACGGATATAGTGGCTATTTTCAAATTTGGGTGAATCAGGAGGACCAAGAAAAGACGACCTTCACTTGCCCTTTCGGCACGTATGCCTACAGGAGAATGCCGTTCGGGCTATGCAATGCTCCAGGAACCTTTCAAAGATGCATGATGAGTATTTTTTCGGACCTTATCGAGAAGTGTATTGAGATATTCATGGATGATTTCACAGTTTATGGGGCAACATTCGATGAGCGCTTGGAGAGTTTGGACTCAATACTGGGGAGATGTGTTCAGAAAAACCTCATCCTCAATTATGAAAAATGTCACTTTATGGTCACAGAAGGGATAGTGTTGGGACACAAGATATCTGAGAAGGGAATTGAGGTAGATAAGGCCAAAGTTGAATTGATAGCCAAGCTCCCTTATCCAACTAATGTCAGGGAAATTCGTGGATTCTTAGGACATGCTGGGTTTTACAGAAGATTTATTCAGGATTTTGCTAGAATCGCACAGCCTCTGACTAATTTGCTGAAAGACGACGTCCCGTTTGCCCTAACGGGAGAGTGCAGACAGGCCTTCGACACATTGAAGAATAAGTTGACTTCAGCACCGATTATTCAATCTCCCCGCTGGGAGCACCCATTCGAGCTAATGTGCGACACTAGTGACTATGCAGTAGGTGCAGTGTTGGGTCAGAAAATTGGGAAGGAGAGTCATGTCATCTACTATGCATCAAAAACTCTAAATCCAGCTCAATGTAATTACTCCACTACTGAAAAAGAATTGTTGGCAGTGGTATTTGCCTTTGACAAATTCAGACAGTACCTATTGGTATCAAAGTGCATTGTCTACACAGATCACGCTGCATTAAAGCACTTGCTGGCCAAAAGGGAGTCCAAGCCAAGATTAATTCGGTGAATTTTATTGATCCAGGAGTTCACATGGGAGTTAAGAGACAAAAAGGGTGCAGAAAATAACGTTGCTGATCATCTGAGTAGGCTGATTTAGCCTGAAGCTGGCCCACCAATTCAGGAAAACTTTCCAGAAGAACATCTGTACCAGGCGACGTCCCATTTGCCCAAACAGGAGGTAGAACAGTCCCTAAATCTGCGAACTTCAGAGAGGAAGAGCTGTGATCCATGGTATGCAGATATGGTTAATTACCTCACCTCTAATGCTTTTTCACCAGACCTGACCCAAGCACAGAGACAAAGAATTGTTAGTGATAGTAAATACTATATGTGGGACAAGCCAACTCTGTGGAAAATGGGAGCTGATCAAGTAATTAGAAAATGTGTCTCTGAATGGGAACAAGAAGAAATATTGCGGCATTGTCACTCTTTGGAATGTGGTGGCCATTATGGCCCCCAGCGAACAGCTCGAAAGGTGAGAGACAGTGAATTTTACTGGCAGACATTGAATCGAGATGCTTATTTATTTTGTAAAGCTTGCGACAGGTGCCAACGAATGGGTAATATAGGGCCCAAGATGAGATGCCACAAGTTCCCATTAAAGTTTGTGATATTTTTGATGTATGGGGGATGGACTTCATGGGACCACTGCCCGTATCAAATGGGAATCTTTATATATTGCTAGCTGTGGACTATGTATCTAAATGGGTCGAAGCAAAAGCTACCAGAACCAATGACTCAAAAGCAATTGCAGCATTTTTGCGAGCTAATATTTTTTGCAGGTTCGGTGTACCGAGGGCAATCATCAGTGATCAAGGAACTCATTTCTGTAATAGGACTATAGCCGCCCTGATGAAAAAGTACGGCGTGCATTATAGACTTGCCACGCCATATCACCCACAGTCAAATGGTCAGGCTGAGGTTTCCAACAGAACAGTGAATACATCACGGAAGGATTGGAGTCAGAAGCTGAATGATGCTCTGTGGGCATACATGACTGCCTTTAAAACTCCAATAGGCATGTCACCTTACAGGCTGGTTTTTGGAAAAATGTGTCATCTACCTGTGGAGCTAGAGCATAAGGCATATTGGGCGGTGCAACAATTGAACATGGAAGCAACCAAGTGTGGGGAAGAAAGGAAGTACCAGCTAGAGGAACTCGAGGAACTGAGACTTGAAGCTTATGATAATGCAAATTGGTACAAGGACCGCACTAAATTGTGGCATGATCGGTGCATTGACAAAGGAATTTCAGGTGGGCCAGAAGGTTCTACTTTTTCAATCTAGACTGCGCCTCATGGGTGGTAAACTGAAGAGTAAATGGCATGGACCTTTGGACATTGTGTCAGTTAGCCCGACTGGAGCTGTGCAAGTACGGAATCCGGCAACTAACCATACATTCACGGTTAACAGGCAACGTCTCAAGCATTATAACGAACTCGATCGGAACGTTTTGGTGGAAGCAATTTCCCTACAAAGCTGTCCGAACCATTGAAGGAGACAGACTGCGTCTGGCCGAAGACGTGAAAGAGAGGCGCTAGTGGGAGGCAACCCACGTTTTCTTTTATTATTATTATTGTTTTTATTTTTATTTGTGTTTTCCATTATTTCTATTTTTCTGTATTTCGTTAAAAAAAATTAAAAAAAAAATTTTAGTCGTGTAGTATTTAATTCGTAGCAACTAATTTTTGGTTACAGGATTGGCGTTCCAGTAGCAGGGAGGAGGGATCCAAGCTGCCAAGTACAAAATTAAGGGGAGCAATAGCCACATTTCAGAAAAAGGGGGACCATCTTGCAAAGGTCAACAGAAATTGAGTGGTGGGGATAAAACTCAAAGCGTCAGGAAGAAGAAGGGCCATCCTGCAATTACTTAAACCCATTACCCTAATACCCAAATCAGCACCCCAATTTTTCACCTTCCCGCTGCAATCGTCTCCTTCATTCCTCACGCCACCACCGTCTCTTTCACAACCGACGGCCACTGCACATCCCGCCACCACCGACGATTTCCGATGGCCGGCTCACGCAAACCCAATTCCCGTAGACCCGAACCTGAACCCTCACCCACTTCCTCCCTCGATTCCCACCCCCAAACGGCTTCAACCGCTGCAGCAGCTGGTCCCTCTCGCCCACGCCCTTCAGCCGGCCGGTCGCGACCCCTCATGAAGAACCCGACTCCTCCCTCGGCGCACGAAGCCCCTCCAGCACCTCCACGCCGCCGCTCGACCCGCACCCCCGCAATGATGGCGTCGGCAGCCCTTCGGGCTCACACGGCCCAAGACAACGAGCCCATGCTCATCGACTCGGACGAGGAGGTTCCATCCTCCCGTCCGATCAGAACCCGACGGGCTACTCGCACAGCCGGTGCAGCAACCAGTAGCGCCGTTCCGTCTCCGGCATCCACCTCTTCAGCTTCTGAGCCCCGCGAACCACCCTCTCCGGTGCCACATCAACCTGGGGCCATGGCTGACACTTCTACCCGGGAGCAACTTGCACCTTTCTTGACTTTTACTGAGGAGGAACAACAGAAAAGGTATGACATTTTCAGTACCAAATCTGCAATTTCATGTGTTACAATTGATGAGGGTGCTTTAGAATTCCTAAGTGTTAATGCTACTGTACAAGAATTGTTTGCTGGGATTGGGTGGTCTTGGATGCTTGATATGCCTGTTGATCCTAATTTTGATGAGATGTTGCATGAGGCTTTCACCACCATGAATAAAGCCAGGAATAGGGATCTTACTCGGGAACAAGTGTTTTTAACTTTTAGGCTTTTTGGGAGGCACCATCAGTTTTCAATAAATTCTTTGAATACATGTTTAGGAATCTGTGATGAGAATGCCCTGCAGTCTGCTGCTTACTTGCAGGGTGGCATAGGGCTGCCCAAGTTTAATAAAAAGGAAGCCTGGAAAGCTTTGGCCCCAAATGATGAACATGATTTTATTTCCTCTAAATCTCCTGCTTATTTGATTGATAATCCTGCTTTGGTGGTCTGTCACCAAATTTTAGCTCATAATTTGAGTGGTAGGGTATCCTCCTTGCATGTAGTCACTGCCCCTGAGCTCTATATTTTGCATGCTATGTTAGAAGGCCGTCCTCTGAACCTAGGCTTTTGGATTGGTCACCAATTGGGTGAAATAGCTAGCCACACCATCAGGAATCTGTCCTTAGGACACTTTGTGGCCACTCTTCCGCGTTAGGCTCATTTATTCGACCCCACTAACACCTGCATGAAGCTTGCACCTCCCCCTACATCTATAACTATGGACTTTCTACAACATGTTTCTATGGTTTATAAGGACCCTACGGGGGACACACATTTCTATAGTGCGGCGATTCCTCCGCCGACACATGTCCATGTTGCAGGTTTGCCTCGCATCCAGCAAGAGATTGCTGCTTTGCGTAATGAAGTCCAAGAAGGATTTGATGCCATAAATAGAAGATTGGACAATTTCTGGAATTTTCTGCAGCAACGCTTTCCTTAGTAAGTCTTTGCGTTCATTTTTACTGTTTTTATTAGTTGTTTCATGTGTTGTTTTTGTTTTGCTTTTTTGTGCTGTTTTTGTTTTTGTTTTCCATAGTTGTGTTGTCTTTGTATGCTTGAGGGCAAGCATCCTTTTAAGTGTGGGGATGTTTTGCGATTCTCTTTCGTGTCTTGTTTTGTTGTCTTTGGAGTCTTGAATGTGTATGTGAAGTACAGGATTTTTGCCCAATTCTGAATGTTAATCTGAAAGAAGCAACATAGATATCCTATTAATCACTTACTATGCTTATTCTTGTGGATGTGGTTTGGGATAGATCCGTTATTTTAATACAGGTTGTGCATGAATTCCCTTTTCTAAAGCCTACTAAATAATTCTGAACCGCACTGGATGTTTTGCTTGAGAATCTCTTTGGTTTGCCTGCTTGACTGTCAAAATGGTTTATTGAGTAATGCATGGTTGGATGATGGGGGACATTTTCTAGGATAAACCCTTTTGGCTTGAATTTCTGAACCATCCCATACAGAAAAATACCCCTTAGTCAGCAAGTTGAAGCCTTGACCTTTCAATTCTGAGTCAGAAAAAAATTAGCCAAGCCTGTTTTGAGTAAATCCTTTCTTACCCTTAGTGTGCATGATGCATGGTATTATGTGTTGATACTGCGACAGAGAAGAAGTCATGAGGCACAATTGTGGAGTCCAGTTCTGTTTCTTGTATCTGCTGAATTTATATGAAAAATCAGTTTTGCTGTGGAAAGAAAATGAGTCCACATTTGAAAAAAAGAAAAAAAGAAAAGAGATGATGAAATAAAACAAGAGCTGGTTATGTTTTTAACACGTTTGCAGAATAAGTTAAAGGACTGGATTTTGGAGATTATGTGCTGAATTTTTAATCATGTGCTGAATGAGTTTTTGGTGACTGTCACTGCTTGAATAATTAAAGAAAGAGCTGAATGTTTTGGCTCTAGATCAGGAAAAGCAGGAAGTGGAGTTAATGTCCAACTAAAAAGGAGCAGCAGGTTCTATATGCATGCAAACTATTTGTTGAATTCTGCAGGTGACTTAGAACCCCATAGGGCCCGACCAAATAAATAAAAATCCCTTGGCCCCATTGCGTCCATATGAATAAAAGGTTGTTCTTAACATCTGTGCATTACTCAATCTTTACTGTGGAGATGGTCAGTTATCAAGCTTTTGAGTTCTGACTAGACTAGGGATGAATCACTTGTCCTAATTTTCTGAATTGTGAGTTGTGTGATTTACTACCCATAAGAGTGCTGCTTGGGAATTTATGCATGAACTGTGTTAAACTGACTTGGTATGGTTTGTTTGGTGGAATGGAAGAGTTTGCATAGTTTGTGATTAAAAGGTGAATCTCGTGGTGCAAGTACAGTTGACATGAGGAATTTGGGCAGAATAATCCTGTGTTTGTCTGGTGTCATTGTGTCGTGTGAGTCATGTCTTGGGTCCTGTGGGTCATTGTTTGTTTTTCTATTATGTTCTTTTGGGTCTGTTCAAGTTTTGTGTCTTTTCTATTCTTGTGTTTGTGTCTTTGTGTTTTTGTTATGTAAGAAAGGGAAAGAAAATAGGACTGAGTTTAATTCTTCACTTCACGCTTGAGGACAAGTGTCATTCAAGTGTGGGGATATTTGATAGGTGTCCTTTAGCTGCTGAGTTTTAGAGCATATTTGTGGCAAATCTCACGGGTATGTGCAAGTTTTTGTAAGATAAATGCAGGTTTTACGAAGAACAATAATTAGAGAAAGCAGATGCAAAAAGAGGAAGAAAAGAGCAATCCAGCCCAAAGAAGCAATGAGGAGAGGAATTATTCATGTCATGCATGCAAAGGGAACAAGTGGGCCAAAGTTGAAGGAGCCCAAATGCAAGAGGAACAAGCAGCCCAAAGAAGTTGAAGGAAGCCCAATGGAGAAAATAGGCCATTGCCTAATTAAGTGATAACCCGCAGGAACAAATTGGAATGGAATCTGGATTCTTATCAGCATGGATGCTGCGCATGGGCTGTTGCCTAATTTATTTGTCCTTCTTTATTTTGGAAATTATTTTTGGTAGTATCCTACATGGAACAGAATTTTAGTAGTTTACTATTAGTTCTTCTCTCCATTCTACACCTATTTATAGGGATAGAAGGGAGAGAACAAACATGTTCGTAGGAAGGAGAATATTATTCCATATTTTCGTAGCCAGTACAAAGGAAATAGCTGTAGGTTTTGTTTCTTGCGTTTGGAGAATTTATGTCGGCAGAGGTCCCGTTTGCCCAAACGGGAGGTCGCATACTCTGAGACTATTTTTCAGATCGCAAATCAAGTATTTCTTTCTTATTTATTTTATTCTTTTCAACTATTTTCAGCATGATTCATATAATAATTATGTTCGTAGTTAGTTTAATTATGAGTAGCTAAATTATTTATTCCGGCATAATGTAATAGCAATTAATCCGGGCATGTTATGAAACCGAATTGTGTTTAAATTAAATTGCATGTGTTCCTTCTTATTCTCTGCTCATAACTTTGATTACTGATATTTAATTAAGACTGATCACCTTAGTTGAATTAGGTAGAGCCAATTAATTCCCAGTTAAATAACATAATATTTATTGGGCAAGATTAATTAGTGGCAAAGTTACCTTCAGGTAATAGAGAATAAGGGGTTAGTAATTCTTAGATGTTAATTCAATAAGAATAACTAAAATCGGGTTTCCCTAGATCTTAAGGCTGTTAACTTGGTTAATAGGTGTCGATGCATTACGGCCTGTTCCTTGTTAATTAGAGTAGCAATTATGTCTGTGCGGATTCACGGTAATTGTCGATAAAGTAAGGGGAGATTGGGTTATGTCTGATTCGGATTCACGGTAACCTATAACTGATTGATGACATGCTATTTAATATATTATTGAGTTGATGATTAACATGCACGTGATTATTGTGATTTACATATTGCTGGAATACTTTATTTCATTGATTAAATTCTTTTTCTTAATTTAAGTTTGTTATTTATTTTTCATTAATCTTTTGAAAAGTCTCTTTGAGCAAACTAAGGTGGTTGCAAACCAAAATAATTTGGAGTTAATAGGTTTTGTGATTTTAAGCAGTCCGTTCCCTGTGGGATCGACCCTGTCATCATTGTGCTACTTATAGCTATTGTTTGCAGGTTTATACAGTACTTTTACTGTATTTGATAGGGCTAATGACGGTCCTACCAAGATACTTCTACACATATATAACTGCAGGCACTTTTTTTTCCAGAGTGTAGGCAATAGTTTATTTAAAATAAAAAAAAAGCAATACATCAACCACTAAACTTATATATACATTAGAGACCATAAGTGATTCATGATACATCAGAGGGAGTGCGCAATACTTTTCTTTTTCTTTTTATTATTATATATTTTTTATTTTAGAATGCATTTTTTTTTTTTTTTGGAGAAAAAATACATCAGCAACTGATCAAAATAGTTTGATATATCAGAAGCTATATACCATGCGCAACACATAAGAGACTAAAGGCAATACAATTTTTTTTTTTTTTCCCTTCTTTTAACAAATTGCAATATATCAACAGTTAAACAAGATAATTCATATATAAACGTGATATTTTTATACTAAAATTATTGGTTTTTCTTTTTATAAAAAGTATCATCTATTATTTTTTTAATAAAATAAAATACTAGGCAACTTTTTATGTCATTTTATTTATTTATTGAAGTGGCACTTGTTAAAAACTTAAAATGGCAAAACGTAATTTCTATTCCTAGAAAAAGGTTAAGCAATTACAGTTACGTTTAATAGTCTAATAGAAATCACGTTGTTAGTGACTTTCTACATTTAATGCGAAATATCTCAATCTACAGAAAGGATATGGTTGAGCTTCCTGTTTTCACTCAAACTAAAAAGTCTAAAATCCATACAAATATCCAGTTTTCATGCTTAAAGTTGTTACACTTGGACTTGGGATGCTGACAAAATCCCAGTTTTCGAAGCTCCAGTCCTTATCATCATCTCCTCCTCACTCACCAAACTACATATAAGAACAATATACCGATCCACCTTGTTCTTATTGAATCTTCATTTTCAACAAAACAGTACTAAAAACAAACGTAGATGGCAGCTAAAACACCAGCCCTGCTCTGTTTTTATGTTTTGACGGGTTTATTGTTGTTCAAAACTGGTTCTGCTTATAGTGACATCGATGTTTATGAGTTGGTGAATGGGAATTTCTCTGTCAAGATCACCAACTATGGAGCTACTGTGCTTTCTGTCATCATCCCAGATAAGAATGGTTTGTTTTCTACTAGATTTCTGCTTAGTTTTTGTCGATTTCGTCCAAATCCCAGAAAGCATCTGTACAGAAATTTGAGGTTTTGGCTGTTGATTGACCTTCTTAATGGCTTTGTTTGTGGTGGCTTCAGGGAAATTGGATGATGTGCTTCTTGGCTTTGAAACAGTAGATGAGTATAAGGTAAGATTTTAATTCATTCATGACTATTAATTAACTATTTAATTGATTGTTGCATAGATTTCTAGGCTTAATTATTTGTGTGTCCCTAGTAGTATTTATAATGTTGTTTGACTTTTGTCTTTTGGGAATTCAAAATACATTATTTGTTTAATGGAAGGTCATTATTTCACATTTTTGACATTTTTGCCCTCACTTCTGATGACATCAACATTATATTTTAAGGGCAATTAGGGTAATAATGTCAACTTTTGTGAAAATAGAGGCAAATGGGGAGAGTAAAAATGTCTATTTCTGTAAAATAGTGACAATTTAGAAAACGCCTAATTTGTTTCTTGAAACTTTTATTGAATATTCTTGAATTGGCTACATGATTAGGATTTCGGATGTGCTTGGTTGGGGGTTTGGGAGTGGGAAATGGGAATGAAAATGAAAATGGGTGCTTGGCTGAAGGTTTTCATTCTCCGGGGGGCCCCACTTTCAAACCCCACTTTTCTCCAATTATCCATTCCCCTATGAAATAATTTTTTGTGTATTTTTTATTTTTAAAAAATTTCAAGTGCTAAAATTTATCATTATTATACATTTTAACACAAATAGTTTATAATATATTAAAATTTAAATGTAAAAAAAATTAAAATTAATTTTATTCTAAAAAGTTTATTTGTGAACCAAACACCATCAATGGTAATGATAGTCATTCCTGGTTTTGATCCTGGCTAGTCCATTTTTTTTTCAGAATGATTCGACCTATTTTGGTGGTCTTATTGGTCGGGTGGCTAATAGAATTGGACATGCTCGGTTTGAATTGAACGGTGTTGAGTATAAACTCCCAGAAAACGACCATGGAAACACACTTCATGGTACTTTCTATATCCCGCATTTCCATAGTTATCTTCACTACTATTACAAAAATGCCATTGCATTCTGTAAATGCTGAATCGGTTATATTTCGAGCCCATCTTGTACTATTGTAATTTTGCTGTGAAATATCTCTAGATTTTAACCTTGGAAGCGTTTCAAATTCTCAGGTGGAACCGTGGGATTTAGTGATGTTGTGTGGACGGTGGTGGATTATGTAAGAGATAAATATATTAGTCTTCATTATCTTAGCCATGATGGTGAAGAAGGTACATGAGTTTTAGTTAGTTTTCCTTTTACTTGTTCATTAATGTTTCTAATTTCAATAAGGCTAACGTTATTAACAGAGTAATTATTTATTAAAAAAGTTTATTATCAGAGTAAATATGCATATATAATTTGCTAATAACATCACCCTTTTAATTTATACTTCAAATTAAATAAGTAAATTTAAGAACACCTTTAAAGTTTGGTTAAAGAAATAAAATAACTTCAAAACCCCTTTGAAATAAATATTCTAAACAAAGATGCCTCCGAGAAGGGATATTTCGGGAATTTTGAACTTTGTATAAAATGTCAAAACTAGATGCCTCCGAGAAGCTAGGGATATTTTGGTATTTTTCAAATTATAACCCTTGGTTTAAATTTGTATCCCTAATTTTGAAAATTGTATTTGTATGACTGACAAAAATTTGGAAAAAAAAGCCTTTTAGGGAAATTTTGAGAATATAAAACATATTTTTAACGAGGTAAGGCTAACATGCTAGTAATGATATCATTTAATCTGACGATACTATAATTTTGTAACAGAATTATAATCTTTTTATTTTTAATGTTTTCAAAAATATTTCAGTATTTCGATTTTTAACTTTTAAATTTACCAATGTTGTTTCTCCTCCCAAAAAAAAAAAAAATAAAAGAAACAAAATCCCAAATGAAGTAGAGATCACCGTGACTGACAAAAACGATGAAATTTTGGCAGGATTTCCAGGGGCAATCGATGTTTACGTGACCTACATGTTCGTCGGGATCAACAGATTCGCCCTAAAAATGGTGGCCAAACCTCTAAACAAACCAACACCCATCAACCTCGCCTCCCACACCTACTGGAATCTCGCCGGCCACAACAGCGGTGACATATTCTCCCACCAAATCCAGATCTTAGGATCCTACATCACCCCGGTAGACCAAAACCTCATCCCAACCGGCCAGATCCTTCCGGTGGAAGGAACTGCATTCGATTTCCAGAAACCTCGCGCCATCGGCAGCCGCTTCAAGGAGGTTCCGGGTGGTTACGACATCAATTACGTGCTTGATTACTACCCGAATAGTAAGCACATCCACCGGGTTGCGGCGGTGCACGAGCCCATTTCCGGTCGGAAAATGGAGCTCTGGAGCAACAAGCCCGGAGTACAATTTTACACAAGCAATATGCTGAATACTACCAAAGGAAAAGATGGCGCGATTTACAAGACATATCAGGGTTTGTGCTTGGAGACTCAAGGGTTCCCGGACGCCGTGAATCATCGGAATTTCCCATCCCAGATTGTGAACCCAGGAGATACGTATATGCATCTTATGGTTTATCGATTCACTACTGCTGGCATGTAGGAACAAGGATGTGTTTAGTTTGTTATGGATAATTTGCTGTTTTAGGTATGTTTCTCATTAGTAAGTTGTCCAATAAATTAATTGATTAGTTAATGAAGCAAATTAGCAGAACATTAATGGTCTTCTTACAAATGTCAATTGCATACGAAAAATTCTCTGGGCAACATTTACCTCCAAAAACTAACTATGAGTTTCGTCCCTTATTGGGTATACATTCTCTGTGATTAAATAAGAGACCGTCACCCTCACCCTCATGTGATGCTAGGTAGGATTCAAATTTGCGACCCGGAGTGTGAGCGGAAGGATTGGACCAATTAGTCCTTCTTCCCATAGTGTAATTTTTTTTATTTTATTTTAATAGACTGTCCTTAATGAGATTCTCTTATAAAATAATTTTTAATGTATTAATTTGTAGCACATAAATTTCTTAATCATAATGCAAAGTTTTGTTACTGTCTATTAAAAAAGAAAAGGCAAGTTAATTAACCAAATAACCAGTCTTAATTAGTTTTTAGAAGTATGATTTCTTTATGATAAAATACACGCTTAAATTTTTCTTTTTTAAATAAAAAACATACTCCTCCGTCCCATTAAAAAAGTTCACTTTTTCGAAAAAAATTATTGTCCCATTAAAAGAGTCAACTTGAATTTGTTTTCCTTACATACCCTTACTAATATAATAATGCGTGGTCCACAATTAATTCTTACTTATAAATATAAGTAAAATATAAGTAAAAAATATAATGGTAAATTATTTATTCACAATACATAATAAGTTATAAAATTTTCAAATTATCAAATTCTATTCTCGAAAGTCTAATCTGATAAGCAACAAAATAGTGTACTCAATGGCCCAAATCAACAAGCTAAAAAAAGGTTGAAGTATCATAACTTATGTAAGTTACCTTGATGACTGATCAATGGTGGCACAAATGAACTAGCCCGAATTTTCTGTCGAATTTTCTTTGTTTTGTCTTCTCTACTGAGGGCAGTGGAGAGGATAAAAGATAAAAAATTAAAAATTGAACAGAGGATCTGGTGTCCAAATGAACACACCGACATATTGTAGGGCAAAAAACTTCCAAAGACCACCCAATTTTTTTTAATAGTGTAGTTTTGCCCACATTAATTTTCCAGTAAATGGGTCACTTTAAGCCATTCAATCAGAAGTTGCGGTTTGATGTGAGGTAAGCCGCCACTAGTTCTTGGTTGTTTCTTATGATATTTTGGTGCTGCTTACGAAAGTGGATAAAAAAAAATTGCTCTTCAAGCTCAGATCGATATATTTTGATACTATTAATCATCATCATATATAACTGCAATAAGATTGGATGCAATGGAAGAGATGGGACTTATCAACAACGTTTCTACTTAAATTTTAAACAACAAAAGCAATCACCGAACCAGCGACACCACTGCACATCACATGCAATATTTTCAGTACCATCAAGACTCAATCGCAACAAATCGATCAATTATGGGCAATGCAGATGAGCTTTGCAAGATTATCGAAAACAACAAGTGGCTACGATCGATGATAAAGAGGTACGAATCAAAAGAGCATTTTTTAGTCCAATAAAAGATGAAGAAGTCACCAAAATGGTTGGGTTGGAAGCATACATTCATAATGCCTAGTTGCAAACTAATTGCTTCCATTAAACCAAGCCGCAACTTTTTAAATGTGTTAAAGTTTTTCATTTTGTGTAAGCTAAATGAGTAAGTTAATTCTTGCGCCTTCCTTGTAGTAGTAGTAGTAATAGCCTCTAGAAATGAAGTGAAAGCCTTTGGCCTCCAGTTGATCCCATCAAGAAAAGCCTAGTTCCTGTGTTGTCTTGGGAATGAGTACTTGAAAAAACCAAGTGAAGGCATATTACCAAAATATGAACTTCTCAAACTCATTCTCACTCCATTGTTGGGGTTTCCACCCAAACGCAGAGCAGTACAAGGGAACACATGATTATGGCTTCTCTGAGGAAAACTTGTTTCCAGCAGTGACCTTCCACCATTGATCGGCTGCCAAAGCCTTCCATTTCCAGGATCAGATCCCATCTCGTAGGCACTGAAGGGGCACCCCAGGTTCTGACATGTATACTTTCAAACTCCCGGATCTCCCTGGAAAGTAAAATATTGCTCAGATTTGTAGATTCGTAGATCCACCCGGTGGGGTCTTCTCCACTAAATTTGGGAAAAATGGAGCTTCAGGTTGGTGTTTGGAGATAAGTGGAGGCTAAGGGCAGTGGCCTTTTCAAGGCGGCCGAAGGGGTCTTTGCCCGGGGTGCGGGTCATACGGAGGGAGAGCCTGCAGTTGTGTGAGGATGGATTGCATGGAAGCGTTGAGTTGGTCAAATTTCGATTCGTTATGGGCGAGAATTTCATTGAAGTCATTGCCACATTCCGCTTGATTTTTGCCGCAAGTGTCCATATCAAACAGTCTTTCATTCAGAATGATATGATGAATTCAGATGATCTGGGAAGGAAGGTATAAAAAGGAAAGGAAGAGCTTAATCCTTGATGATTTTATTTATGCAAGCACAATACTATTTATAATAGTCTATCGAGTTTGAATCAGGAAGATTAAATGACACCAATTAACTAAGAAGAAGGGATAACTGCCAAACAATAATACTGGCAATTTAACCATCGAACCTAGTCTTACTCTTATGCCTAAGACCGACCGATTCTTGTCCTAACTGCCCCGTATCAAAAGGATCTTCACTTTCTTCGTTCATGTGGGTGTAAGAAAGGGAAATATATTAGATTGTTAATAAGCACCACGTCATTGCTGATAATTAAGGCCTGAGGAAGATGAAGAGAGACGGTTGAATTAAACCGATAAGGTCTACTATAATTGTTATGGAACTCATAAAAAGGTTACGTGGTAGACTATTAGTGAATGCCAAATACAACTTATATCAGGATTGCCAACTCCTGTAAAATATTTTTCGGATAATATAAACACCCTTTTTTAAAAAATAAATAACGTTTTAAATGGAACAACTATTTAAAAAATAAATTACGTATTAGCACAAAAAATTTTGTTTTTTTTCCAAATTACGTACCTTTGTATTCAACTAAGAGTGGTTGATCATCTAAAAAGCTTTAGTAAAGGAGATGTTGATTAATTTCCAAATTAATGTTGATATATATCTTCAGTTTAAATGAGTATAAATTGGATCACAACTACAATCAAGTCTACTAATACTAGTAAATTACAATAGTTAAAAATTTTCTTGTCATTTAAACTGATTCTTTCGTCAACTTGAAAAACTCTACTACGTCATTTGTTTTAAATTAAATGGATTATATAGTAAAATCTCATAAAAGAAACTAATTATGTAATTGTTAAACAACATTAATTAGAAATTCAAATGATTGGAAAAGAGTGAATATTAGCACCCCACATATATGTGGAGAGAGTCTACAATCCCCTAATATAATTTGAGGGAATGATTCTTCAAATTAATAACAATCCTTGGACGAAAGTAGTTGAATTTGGTCCATTAAATTTAATATATTTTAATATATAAAGAAGAAAAATAATAAATATGGAATATATTTTGGTGACTTGCGACCGGTAACTAATATTTTAGAGTAATATTAAAATTTATTTTCTAATATTGCAGCATTGTGTTGATACATTAGTTTGTTTTAACCAATGTAACAACATTAAGTTGCCACATTAGTTTGTGTTGCAATATTGTGTGGCCACATTGGATTGTTTTAACCAATGCAACAATATTTTGTAGCCACATTAGTTATTGAGGTGCAAAGTTCCATTTTGTTCGAAAATTAATTATTCTTATACCGGTAAAATTACCCAAACCGCATTTATTCTCGCGGAAGGTTTGAAATTTTTTTAAATGTCCCGAATTATAAAAATAATTAGATTGGAGGTGCAATAAGTATTAAAAAAAGGAGCAGCCTTTGAAAAATGAGGAGCAACAAGTACTTAGTGGAGGTGCAACGCTCCATTTTGTCAAAAAAATAATTTCTCTTGTTCTGGTAAAATTACCCAAACAACATTTATTCTCGCGAAAGGTTTGAAATTTTTTAGAGGTCCCGAATTATAAAAATAAAATGATTTAAGTTACAGTTTAAGCAAAATTATAGTGGAGGGGCAATAAGTATTAAAAAAAAGAAGCGGCTCTGAAAAATGAGAAGCAACCAGTACTTAGTGGAGGTACAACTCTCAATTTTGTCAAAAAATTATTTTTTCTTGTTCTGTTAAAAAACCAAAACCTCATTTATTCTCGCGGAATGTTTGAGAATTTTTTTTAGAGGTCCCAAATTAAAAAAAAAAAAAAGAAGATGATTTTAAGACACTTTTCAGGCAAAGTTAGAGTGGAGGGGCATTATTAAAAAGGAGCAGCCTTTGAAAAATAAGGAGCAACCATTACTTAGTGGAGATGCAACGCTCCATTTTATCAAAAAATTAATTTTTCTACTTCCCGTAAAAATACCCAAACCTCATTTATACTCTTGAAAGGTTTGGAACTTTTTTTTGAGGTCCCGAATTATATAAATAAAATGAGTTTAAGTTACTTTTTAGGGAAAGTTAGAGTGAAGGGGCAATAAGTATTGAAAAAAGGAGCAGCCTTTGAAAAATGAAGAGCAGCTACTTAGTGCAGGTGCAATGTTCCATTTTGCGTAAAAATTAATTATTCTTGTTCCGGTAAAATTACCCAAAAACCACATTTATTCTCGCGGAAGGTTTGGAAATTTTTTTATAGAGGTCCGGAATTATAAAAATAAAATGATTTTAAGTTACTTTTTAGGCAAAGTTAGAGTGGAGGGGAAATAAGTATTAAAAAATGAGCAGCCTTTGAAAAATGAGGAGCAACCAATACTTAGTGGAGGTGCAACACTCCATTTTTTTCAAAAAAATTAATTGTTCCAGTAAAATTACATAAACTTTATCTGTTCTCGCAGAAGGTTTGGAAATTATTTTAGAGGTCCCGAATTATAAAATTAAAATGATTTTTAGTTAATTCTTAGGCAAAGTTAGAGCGGAGGAGAAATAAGTAATAAAAAAATAGGCAGCTTTTGAAAAATGAGAAACAACCAGTAGTTAATGGAGGTGCAACATTCCATTTTGTCCAAAAATTAGTTATTCTTTGTTCCGGTAAAATTACCCCTGCAAAACCACCCAAGGGCCTCCCTTTGGAGGCGGAGAGGCCGGTAACACTTTTGGATGTTGCACCCGCCTCCAATAGATATCTATTGGACATGCACCCGCCTCCAAAAGCTATTGGAGGCGGGTGCAACATGCATCCGCCTCCAATAGATTCTATTGGAGGTGGAGGCGGGTGCATCCAATAGATATCTATTCCTCCAAAGCTTTTTCACCCACCTCAAAAGTATTTGGTCAATTTTTATATAGTGTTTCGAAATTTTTTTGTATTTCAGACTGTTGAAAATTAAAAAGAATTTTAAAATTTTGTTGATATTTGAGCAAGACAATAAATTATCAGGTAATAAAAATCACAAAGTGCAGAAAAAAAAATATAAATATATCAATTCAATTTTAACTTTAAATACATAAGTATATGTAGCCTAGTGGTAAATTTAATGTGTAAGAGTCAACTGATTCTGCAGGCGCGAGTTCGATTCCTACTGAAGATATAAATTGAAGAAAAAAAAATTAACTAAAAAACTAGACACTAAAAAAAAATATATTTGGTATTGGAGGTGGGTGTAGTATTCACCTGCACTGGATGCGGGTGCTGCGACGCTGCACCCGTCTCCCATCTTCCTTTTTGCCATAGTGCTAAACCGTATTTATTCCTGCGGAAGGTTTGGAAATTTATTTAGAAGTCCCAAATTGTAGATAAAGTTAGAGTGGAGGGGCAATAAGTATTAAAAAAAGGAGGAGTCTTTTAAAAATGAGAAGCAACCAGTACTTAGTGGTGGTGCAACGCTCTATTTTGTCAAAAATTTAATTTTTCTTGTTCCCATAAAACCACCCAAACCACATTTATTCTTGCAGAAGGTTTGGAACTGTCTTTAGAGGTCCCGAATTATAAAAATAAAATGATTTTAAGTTACTTTTTAGGCAAAGTTAGAGTGGAGGAGCAATAAGTATTAAAAAAATGGGCAGCTTTTGAAATATGGGGAGCAACCACTACTTAGTGTAGGTTCAACGCTCCATTTTGTCCAAAAACTAAATTTTCTTGTTCCAGTAAAATAACCCAAACCTTATTTATTCTAGCGGAAGGTTTGGAAATTTTTTTAGAGGTCCCCAATTATAAAAATAAAATGATTTTAAGTTAATTTTTAGGCAAAGTTAGAGTGGAGGAGCAATAAATATTAAAAAAACTTTCAAAAATGAGGAGCAACGAGTACTTAGTGAGGGTACAATGTTCAATTTTGTCCAAAAATTAATTAATCTTGTTCTAGTTAAATTACCCAAACCACATTTATTCTCATGGAAGGTTTGGAAATTTATTTAGAGGTCCCGAATTATAAAAATTAAATGACTTTAAAATAATTTTTAGGGAAAGTTAGAGTAGAGGGGCAATAAGTATTTAAAAAAGGAGCAGCCTCTGAAAAATGAGAAGCGACCAGTTCTTAGTGGAGGTGCAACGCTCTATTTTATCAAAATATTAAATTTTCTTGTTCCTGTAAAAATACCCAAACCTCATTTATTCTCGCGGAAGGTTTGGAATGTTTTAGAGGTCCCGAATTATAAAAAATAAAATGATTTTAAGTTACTTTTTAGGTCAAGTTAGAGTGGAGGGGCAATAAGACGCAACCTTTGAAAAATGAGGAGCAACCAGTACTTAGTGGAGGTGCAACGCTCCATTTTGTCAAAAAATTAATTTTTCTTGTTCTGATAAAAATACGAAAACCTCAGTTATTCTCGCGGAAGGTTTAGAAATTTTTTTAGAGGTCCTGAATTATGAAAATGAAATGATTTTCATTTACTTTTTAGGAAAAGTTAGATTGGAGGAGCAATAAGTATTAAAAAAAAGGGGCAGCCTTTTAAAAATGTGGAGCCACCAGTACTTAGTGGAGGTTCAACGCTCCATTTTGTCCAAAAAGTAATTTTTCTTGTTCTTTTTAAAATTATCCCAACCTTATTTATTCTTGTAGAAGGCTTGAAAATTTTTTAGTGTTCCCGAATTATAAAATTAAATGATCTTAATTTAATTTTTTGGCAAACTTAGAGTGATGGGCAATAAGTATTAAAAAAAGGGGCCAACATTTGAAAAATGAGGAATAACCAATAATTAGTGGAGGTGCACTATTCCATTTTGTCCAAAAATTATTATTTATGTTCCCGTACAATTACCCAATATGGCTTTGATGACTTGATCATCTTCAAGATATTTCCTTTTTCTCATTTTTTCTTTCTCACCTCTTAGTTTGTAACTATAACAATGAAAGCGAATTTTTATGGTATCTTCTTCTTCCAAATATAACTATGAAAATTGCAGGAAAGAGAATTTTTCCGTATAAATTAAAGGGAATTTAGTTGATATTATCATGTGTGGAAATTTAGTTAGGAGATACAATGTTGTGCCAGTTTTAAGACTGTATGTTGGACATAGAAAAACCTTAGGAGCAAAATTCCACCTTTGCCCAATATATATTACATACTACTATATTGGTGAAAAAGTGTTGCGATTAGTGTATATAAGTGTTACTCCCTCTATCCCAAAAATAAGTGTCCTTTAAGAATTTTTCACATAAATTATAAAAAAATGTTAAAATGACTATATATTAACTTATTTAATTTACACTAAAGTTATAGATTTTAGTAAAAGAAGAATATCTTACTATCCCAAGACTTTTTTTTGGTAATATCTATTGGTTAGTTGTAGTAGTTATAGTAGTAGTAGTAGTCCTAGTTAAAATTAAGGCTTAATAACTATTTACCCCCCTGTGTTATTGGCTTTTGACTATTTAGCCCCCTGTGTTTTCAAAATTAACTATTTACCCCCTTCTTACGTGTCAAATCATAAAAATTTTTGAAAAAACAAAAATACCCCTCTGGAATGTTGACATCACATTCTCAGGTTTAAGTAAAAAATTTCAGATGAATATACCCCAAGCATTAACTAGAGACAAAAACTCTAAACAATTATTAAACCCATCACTGAGTTCTTTTTTCGATACCAACAAAAATTATATCCATAAAAAATTAATCGTACTAGTACAAAATCAGATGGGCAAAGTTGGAGATAATGGAGGGCTGGGAGAAACAGTCCGCTAGGAGCAGAGCTACCAGCGATATTTTTTCCCTGGGAAAAACGCTTGGCTCTAGGGAAACGGCAGCGGCAGCGGCAGAAAGTTCTTTGTGAGAACCGCGATTGGAGCAGAAAAAGTGCAGTGTCGGCGATAATGGAGTTCATGGCTCGACTTAGGAGAAACGGCAGCGGCAGCAAGTTCTTTGTGAGAACCGCGATTGGAGCGGAAAAAGTGCAGTGTCGGCGATAATAGAGTTCGTGGCTCGACTCTGGAGAAACGGCAGCGACAGGTGTTTGTAGCTAGAAAGTGCAGCAGCGATTGTGTATCAAAGAAATCTTCACCCTTTTTTTTTTTTCTTTTTTAAGTAATATGCAGTTAATGCTTAGAAATATATTAGTCTTGAATTTTTTATTTAAACTTGAGAATGTGATGTCAACATTCCAGATGGGTATTTGTGTCTGTTCAGGGATTTTAATAGTTTGACAAATAAGAGGAGGGGGGCAAATAGTTAGTTTTAGAAACACAGGGAGACAAACAGGTAGTTTTAAAAAGAGGGGGGGGGGGGGGGCAAATAGTCAAAAGGCAATAACACAAGGAGGATAAATAGTGATTAACCCTAAAACTAATGAGAAGAAAGAAAATAATAGTCTTCTCAGGAAAATGCATTATTTCCAAACCACATTGAAAATAGTATTACAAGGGAAAACATGGAACAATCAATACAATATAATCTTGGAATGTGTAAGTGACCCTTATTTTGGATCAAAATTTTACTCCTTAAGTGACGTTTATTTTTGGATGGAGGAGTACCTTCTTTAAATTTAAACAAAAATAAATGTGTTGCTTATGGCTTAAATAGTTCTGCATTGAAATGAAAGTAACATACAAGAATGTGTGGCATTAGGAAAGAAAAAAGTTTTGTATAATCTAAAGTGATTCCCCAGCTGTCTGTAGCAATACTTCATAAAATTGTTGCGTTAGATGCTTAAAAATGTATGTTCCTATAATATTTATAATTTTTCTATAAAAAATTGTGTGTTAGTATTAAATTTATAATTTCTTTAAAGATGTGTGTTCCTATTAAATTTATAATTTTCACAAATAGATAACTATAGTAAAAGCTATTAAAAATAATATATTAATTATTTTCTTTCTAAATATTTATAACGATAATAAGTCTACCATATTTGTTTCAAACATGCGCGTTTAACCTTTAGAATTCATTTAAAATAGTTATTAGTAGTGTATAACATTATTTGTATGTATATGTTATTATGTCATACTTAAATCTATTTTCCAATTATAGGATCCGATTCTACGACTCGATGCTACAATTATAAATCGATCCTACCTAGAATCATGATTTAGGTATTTCCAGAATTCTGCTTGGAAATGGGAAGAAATTAAGGAACAACAGAGGAAGAAGTTCCAATCTACAGTGTTTGATTGTTTGGTCATAGTGTCTGAATTTTCAAATAATCAAAAGTTTATGAATTCGCAGGCTTCTAACTCTCAAATTAAATGGGCCTATCCTCTTTATTGCACGAACACATATGTTGGACCCAAAATAATTAACCCAGGAAACAAACGAATTAAGTCAAGAAGAAAAACAAATTTGTTGCCACCGCGAACCAGATTAAGTGGTTCTCTGTTCTTTCCATTCAATTCTAGGAAAATTTGAATAAAGAAACAATCTAATTTTTTACTAAATTGAAATTTGAATTTTATAATTATCTATAAATTTTCACTAACATATTTTTTAAAAAATAATATAATCATTACACTTTTTTATGTCTCTCGTACGCAATTTAAAAAAAAAAAAAATTCCCTCAAAAAAATTCTTTTCCAAAACAAAAAATCCCAACATTAGTTACAAAGAGAACAAGGCCAAAGTCAAATTTTAAACAAACTAAAAAAACCATAGAGAAATAATAATTATTGATGCAATCAAAAAATATATATAGAGGAAAGAAGATTATGATTATACTCCCACCTTCAGCATTGGCATTTAAGCATCAACCAAAGAATTAATGATAATGAAAGAGATAGTCAATCGTGGGGGAAAAAAGAACTGAAAACTAAAGTTTAATAAAAAAAAATGATAAGTACAAATGATCTTCACTTTCTTCGTTCCTTTGGGTGTGAGAAATGACTAAGCAGGCACGAGAAAGATGAAGAGAGAGGCCGGGTTGGATTAAACTTGATTCTGTTTTTTTTTTTTTCCGGATTAGTAGGATTTGGTCTTTAAGAAATAGGGACTAGAGTAATTGTCGGATTTTTGCTGGAGAAGGGCCTTATTCCTTGGTGGGCATATTAGGAAGAAAAAGGAACCCAAAATTGTGGCATGTTCCCCCCCACCCCACCCCCCATCTCGTCCCCACGTATGGAAGTTTTAACGTGAATGTGGATGGCTCTTCAAGGGGAAATTCAGGGGCCCTGTGTTGTTCTTGCTACCAGCTAGCTTCTTTTTTGGACATCTTACTAGTTTTCATGGTAAAGCCACGGCTTCGTATTTTGGACGCAAGTAGCTCAAAATTAATTCGCTGGTGGTTGAAATGGATTCACAACCTTTGCTTGCACTGTTTCCATGGGGGGCGATGGTCATGTGTATTCCTTGATCTTGAAGAAGATTGTACTTTTGTGGCATTTCTTTCACATTTAATTTTCTCCATGTCTCATGTGTATAGAGAGGCAAACATTGCTGCGGATGCAATGACACGTTTGGCTAGCTCTTCCTTCCAATCTCAAGCGTTTGACAATTCTTCACTACTTGTGATGGTCTGGGGCTGGTCACCTTAGACATTCGTAGTTTATCCTACTTGCACTACAAGAAAAATGGCCTTTGGTGACCATACGTTTTGGTAACCAGAAAGTGTTTGGTCACCAAAATTTAGTCACACTCGAAATTTTGGTGGCGAAAAACATAATTGGTCACTATTTGGTCACTTAAGGCAGTCTTTAGTAACCAAACTATGTCACGGAAACTAAGTGGTCACTAATAGTTGGTCAATAATTCTTTCGTGACCAAATAATTGGTCAGAAATTTATGAAATTTTTGTGACTAGATATTGTGAAAAGATAAAAGTGGGAAAGTTCCCTCCAATTTGACACCTTGTAGTGCCCACTTTGGGTGACTAGAAAATAAGTGGTCACCTAAAGATTGTTCAGTTCGCTTTAAGTGACGAAAAAAGTAGTCACTATATTGTTCAATATTAGTGATGAGAAATTGTGGTAGCCATTAAAGTTATAAATTTGGATATTAAATAGATAATTGTTGTTTTAATTTATCTTTTTTTACATTATTGACTAATAATAATATACTATAATTTAACATGAAAGAGAAATGGACTTAAAAAAGAAAAGTAGCTAAAAAATATGTTAAAATTTCTAAATAAAATTATAGAAATATGATTTAGTTAAAAGAAATACAATTTTTGTGGGAAAGAATGTAATTAGAAGAAATGTAATGCACTAGAAAAAATGAAAGAAATCTAAAAAAATAAATGCAATGCAAAACTAAAAGGGAGGAAATAAAAAAGAAATGCATTCAGGATAAAAGAAAAGAAGAAAAACAAGAAGAAAAAAAAAACAAATGAAAAACAAAATAAAAAAAGAAAATGCACTCCAGAATAAAAGGAAATGAAGAAGGAAATATAAATGCAATGGAGAATTAAAAGCAGCACAAAGGTGCAAAAGCCAGGAATCGATCTCAGTTGCAAGAATACCACAATAGCCTATACCACTAGTCCAAATTATCTCCCATGCAATTATTGAAGTTTACATAATAAATATGAAACGTTGATCTATTATTGTTGGTTTTATTAGATAATGAACAGTAATTTCGTTGTTCCCCCTTATGTTTTATATAATGCTACTACAACACCCTAATATTTTTCTTTTGGTAAAAAGTTTCAATAATATTACTAAAACACCCTAATAAATGGAATAATAATTAATTTTATTGTAATTTAATCTCTTAACAAATAATAATTAAAATAGGACACTCTAAAAATTATAAATTGTAGCCAATAATTATTTTTAGAGTTTATTTTATTAATATTACACCATGAAAACTAGTAATTATATTATGACACCTTATTAATTATAAATTGTATCAAGTACAACTAAAATCATTTAAAGTTTATAAGTTATCCAAAAATTTCAATTATATCCTTAAGGTTTCAATTAGGTCCCTTAATTTTCTTGTAAATTGCAATTTTGTATTTAAAGTATCAATTACTTTTAGTTAGTCATTTTAATGAAATTTAGTTGGGATGCATTGTTTCTAAGCCGAATTAACTTAATATGACACAAAAAACGACTATTAGGTGACTAAAACTTCTTATAAGTTGAAAAATGGGTTAAGGTGCAATTTGTGTAACGCCCTAACCCGGCCCCCTATCCAATACGGGAACCCAGCTGGACGTCTGCCTGGTTCCCACCAGGACTCAGGAATGATGTCAGAACAATACACAATATCTACATTAAATGTTGGAAATGTAATTGCACGATTTACAATTTCAACTAAGTGTCTCAGTATCGTAGCCTAACAATCTAATATTTAGATGACGTGCATGCCATTTATTAATTCCTAATTCAAATTAAATAAAACTATTTACTAAAGTTCATGAAGATGTCCTATCTAACTTAGTTGGCTATCTTGTGACCCATACTGCCATTGAGAACCTGGGGTAGGGTTAAAAACATACAACACCTATACTCAGTGATATTCTCCATTTAAAGCAGTAAAATCTGCAAAGCAAGTAGTGCAACCAATTATATATATATATATATATATATATATATATATAATACAAGTAGGAAAGCGGTAAAGCAAGTCATGAAGGATACGCAGGTGATCGAAGGAGAGGTGTCGAGACACTTGTCCCCAATGACCGTTACACCCACTTTTTGGTGCCTTCGTCAACAACGCCCATATTAAGTTTTAATGTAACGAGCTGGATGGTGGCCCGCCACTATTTGGGGTCTCTAGAGTTGCCCGAGGACCAATCACCACTTACCGAATGCCCACGCCCTAGCTGGCACGTTTGGTATTGCAGATCATGGTTTCATGGGATCCCATTATAATATTGTACATCATCACATTGAACCGAATATAACTCATGTTTCACAATCAATCAAGCAAGTACTCCATGTAAAGTCACAATGTATCATTTCAATGTCAATTCATTTAAACAAGACAAGTTTAATATGTACGAGTCGGTACGAAAATTAGTCGGCCGTTCAATTTCAAAACATTTCTCTTCGTTCAAGAATTTTTTTCGTAAAACAATTCCATTGAAATCGCAAGCATGTATATACCAATATTTATATATATGCACATAATACACATTATCAATCACACACTATTCAAAAGTAGGGTTTTAGTGAGAATACTCACCTTACGAGTCCAATTCAGTCAATGATGGGTCTGCAATCAATATCCAAGAAATTTATATTAAATTCTTGTATTTTATAAAATTACAATTTAGTCCTTGTAAATATTAAGTTTACTTTTCTAGTTTATTATTTAAATCCATAAATGGTTTTTTAACAATGAAATTTAGTTTTTTTTATGAAATCATTCATCTTGGTTACCTTAAGTAATGAAATTATAGTTAAATTCCTTAATTTTGTAAAGTTTGCATTTTAGTACCTAGAGTACAAATATCACTTTTTGAGGTGTTTCATTTTAGGGTGAACACTTATTTTATAAATTCAAATGATAAAGTGTATTTTATGTTTCATATATATTTTATAAATTTTCATTTAAGTCCCTAAACTTTTTAATATTTATACTTTGGTCCTTAATGTTTAGGAGATATCACTTTCATGTCTTCCATGTATTTAAGATTAAATTTTATGTCATTAACTATCTAGGTATCATTATTATTTTATTTGAACTTAATTTGGAAGTTTGTGAAAATTCATATAAGTCCCTCAAGTTTCAATTATTTATATTTGAGCTTTTAATTTTCCAAAGAATTACCAAAATTCTACAAAAATTACAATTTCTATATAAATATTGTCCAGTATAATTTTGATAGCATTTCATTAAATTTTCATATACTTTTATTCTTGTTCAAATATTATAAATTGCATATTTCTCTCTTTGTTGTGTTTTCTTTGTTCTTCACTCCTATTGACAGTTCTAGGGCTGTTCTTCCTATCAAGATCTCTTTAAAAATTAATCCAATACTTAAATAATACTCATCATAGTTTGTAGTACATCATATAAAATTTTCATAATTTTCTATAACTCTTTAATACCATTTTAAAATTAAAAACAGTGTGATAGGACTGTCGTTAGCCCTATCAAATACAGTAAAAGTACTGTATAAACCTGCAACAAATAACTATAAGTAGCACAATGATAACAGGGTCGATCCCACAGGGAACGGAGTACTTAAAATCACAAAAACCTATTTATTCCAAACAATTTGGTTTGCAACCACCTTTGTTGCTCAGAGAGACTTTGTAAAAGATTATTGCAAACTAAATAACAAACCTAAATCAAGAAAGACAGTTTAATCAATGTAATAAAGTATTCCAGCAATATGTAAATCACAATAATCACGTGCATGTTAATCATCAACTCAATAATATATTAAATAGCATGTCATCAACCAGTTATAGATTACCGTGAATCTGCACATACATAACCCAATCTCCCCTTACTTTATCGACAATTACCGTGAATCCGCACAGACATAATTGCTACTCTAATTAACAAGGAACAGGCCGTAAAGCATCGACACCTATTAACCAAGTTAACAGCCTTAAGATTTAGGGAAACCCGATTTTAGTTATTCTTATTGAATTAACGTCTAAGAATTACTAACCCCTTATTCTCTATTACGTGAAGGTAACTTTACCACTAATTAATCTTGCCCAATAAATATTATGTTATTTAACTGGGAATTAATTGGCACTACATATTTTAACTAAGGTGATCAATCTCAATTAAATATCAGTAATCAAAGTTATGAGCAGAGAATAAGAAGGAACACATGCAATTTAAGTTAAGAACAATTCGGTTTCATAACATGCTCGGATTAATTGCTTTTACATTATGCTAGAATAGGAAATTAGCTACTCATATTAAACTTAACTACACAACTAATTATTTTAGAATTCATGCTGTAAATAATTGAAAGTAATAAAATAAAGAAGAAACAAATACTTGAATTATGATATGAAAATAATCCCCCGAGAAAGCTATCGCCTGTTAGGGCTAACGGAACCTCTCCTGGACAGAAATCCTCAAATCGCAGAAATAAAAAACTACTGCTACTTGCTCTGAACTAGCTACAAAAATATATGATAAAATTCTACTGAAAAAGCGTGTCTTTCTTCTCTCCCTTCCATCCCTATAAATAGGTGTAGAATGGAGAGTAGAAAATAAGATACTAATCCAATCACGAAATTACTAAAACTAAATTCCAAGTGGGAAACTACTAAAACAATATCCACATCCAAGAAGGATTAATGTAATGACAGCTCTTCTTTCCTGCGCGCCACTTGTGGACAAAATTGGAATCCAAATTCCACTCTAGTTGCTTCCTGCGGTTAATCAATTTAATTAGGCAATCTGCCTAATTCTTGCTTGGGCTTTTCCTTCTCTTATTTGGGCTGGACTGCTTAGATTTAATCTCCTTCAACTTTGGCCCACTCGTTCCTCTTGTATGCATGAGCATGAATAATACCTCCATTCATTGCTTCTTTGGGCATATGAGCCATTTTCATCCTCTTTTGCATCTTACTTTCTCTAATTGTTCTTCTTCCTAAAACTTGCATTTATCTTACAAAGACTAGCACATACCCGTGAGATTTGCCACAAATATGCTCTAAAATTCAGCAGCTGAAGGACACCTATCAAATATCCCCACACTTGAATGACGCTTGTCCTCAAGCGTGAAGTGAAGAATTAAACTCAGTCCTCTTTTCCTTCCCTTTTTTACGTAACAAAAACATAAAGACACAAACACAAGAAACTTGAACAGACCCAAAAGAAACATAATAAAAAAAAAAACAAACACGTGCTTGGGCCAGTCAACTACGAGTTAGCATGCAGGGTGATAGAATTTTATGAAGTTCCAGCGTCTGATGCATTTTGGTTTGATTCTCATCTGTATGGATTACTTGTCGCCACGAAGTATCAGAGGGTTGTTACATTATATGTCCCGCAGAGTAATACTTTCCTTCCTATTGAGTGGCGGGGGGCCGGTGTATCTAATGATCTGATCAGTTTCATCAATATGGGTCTTATAAGACAAAATCATTTCATTGCTTTGTTACCGACAGGGGAGGTCTTGCTACCCCCAATCTATCCGACGTGGAGAAATAAGGCCTCAGGACAAATGCACAGTTGGAAAACTCACTTGGATCAACGATTGGGTGAATTTATAAATAAATCTACTGTTGAGTGTTAGTATTACATGTATTTATTATCCAATAGTTTCCAATATGAGTATCTTATATGTAAGTTTCATTTGTACGTAATTGTAACATTATTGAACGCTCATACACTGCATCAAAATAGTATATATACTACATGACAATAATTTTGAAATGGTGATAATATAAAGTTTCTTAATATTACTAAATATGAAGAGTCAATAACATATCACAGGTGATGTTCCCGCAACTTATTCTAGTGCGGGCATCAAATCCTCCAAATGTCTAGCCACCTTCTCTATGGCCCTCTCCCTCACGTAGTTGGGTACGGAATGCCTTGTTCGGGGATGACCTAGATACATTTTACTAGCTATGTATTGGAGATGCTGCATTAGAAAGAAAAATCCAAGTTATTTACACAAACAGGGACATAAAAATAATAAATGGACATAAATGCACATGATTCACATGTACTTACCGCAATCGCAGGTAGCTATCTGGGTCCGATGGCTCTTCCACTTCCATGTCGTCCGGACTAACACGAACATGTGATCGCGCATGGAAGTAGTCGACGTACTCAGGGCATGCCTGGTCGGCCCATTAAGCCTTCTGCAACCCCTTTAACATCCTGCTCTTGTACATTTGCCAAGCTATGAAATCTGTATCGTACACGCAAGAATACTTACAAATTTCAGGGTCTCTATTATAGTTCTTTGGCTCATAAACTGTATTTGGAATCAACTGCACGTACCCAAATTGTAGCATGCACCGATCAGGCATATAGGGCTCTATGAACAATGGGGAATAAATAAGCCCCCTGAACAATGTGATTGGGTGCACGCGCGCAAGAACATTAGTGAGTGTTCGACCAATTAGGATATGACACTAATTAGCTGTACGACATTTAAATGATATAAAAATACAGATTATTACCTCAGCAAATTTTAATGTATCTAGGGCGCGGCGGTAGGACAACAAATCCCGTTTATGCTCACGCTTCTGCCCCGTGCCGATGTGCCACTTCGCTACAGCAGGCAAGGAAACATCCCATTCTCTCATCTTTGGAGGACTAAACATTGGGAAGTACTCGTATATCCAACTCTTTTGTGTGAAGGAAAAAAAATTTAATAATGTTAATGAACAAATATAAAGTATGAAAATAATTTATAATTGATTCGAACAAACCTGCAATAATGTCAGACACCCGCCTAATTGGGCACTGTTCGCCCTAGAGGCCCTTCCAAGGTTGCGATAAATGTTCGACAGGCAAGCTCCTCCCCAAGATAGTCCGCTTATTTTATCTACGTCGCTGAGGAAAGGCAGAAAATGCCCAAGCACGTGGGTTTTCTTCTTATCAACGAACAGGGTATTTCCAACCAACCATAACAAATACCCTGCGGCAGCATTGGCTGGGTCCACATGTCCACTGACACAATGGGCACGAAGGAGGGACATTTTCATACTTACAAAATCTCACTCCCCGAACTCCTCTTCCTCTATCCCCAGCATTTCTAGAAGCAATTCCTTCATTTCCGATGGCTTAATTTTCCAATGAAGTGGAAATCCGTCAATTGGAATTCCCAATATGTATGCCACATCGTGGAGAGTGATACTCATCTCTCCGAATGGCATGTGGAATGAATTGGTCTCCGGATGCCATCTCAACAAAGGCACTAAGGAGTGTGGTGTCTAACTCTGGATGCATGCACCAGACCAAATGTCCCAACCCGGACCGTTCCACTATACTTTTCATTTCTCCGTTGACTAAATCCCACCTTTGCAGCCGCTCGTGCCCATTATGGCATGTCAATATATCACGTTCCTACGTAATTTAATAAATAAATTAACACATTTTAGTCACCAAGTTATTAAGCATAAATCTAAGCAATAGGTAATAAGTATTTCACAATAAATAATAAAGAATAATAACATACCTGTCGATGCCATATGCAGTAGGCAATATGACCCTTAAAGCTTTTTAACAACTCTGGATTTGAAGGTCCACCGTTATTCTGACCATTCAGAGGCCGATATTCCTTCCACTCGGCATCCCTGCCGGACCCGGACCCGGTCCCTGAAACCGATCTACGTGAGGAAAGCATTAAGCCTTTTCCACTCCACCTTTGTTGGTTGAGGTCATTGCATATTCGTTTTCATCCTCCATTTGCCCCGAATTAAATTCTATGTACCCCTGCGACTTAGACATCTCCCTCTCATGTCGTTCAGCATTTTCCCGAGCTACCTCCTCCTCCGCATCTCCAATGTATCGCGGTGCAAATTCCGCTTCACCGTAATCACTGCTACTTGCCGCCGCCGCCGCATTTGACAATCGAGAAGAACCATGCGCTCTTCCTAGGACCCTTCTCTGGCGTTCGGATGCAATGGGAGGCATTCGGCCAACTATTTCCTCTGAGGTGGAGTTTGTGCCTCATTGGCTTCATTAATTTGCAAGCTGTCATCCTTTTGCTTCTGATTAATTTTAATTTCAATTTTTTGAACGCTTCTGCCATCTACAAAACACAATTGAAGATTAAAAAATTAAAAATACATAAGGAACATAAATAATTATAACTACAAAAATAATTGCTAATATTTAAGGAACAATAACACAATTGATAATTAAAAAATTAAAAATATTGTCGGGGAAAATTCGGAGGAAAAAAAATTGATAATATACAATTGCACACGCAATTATAAATATGAAAATAATTGATAATATATAAGGAACAATAACACAATTGAAGATTAAAAAATTAAAAATATTGTCGGCAAAAAATCGGTGGAAAAAAATCGCCGCCCGTCGGAAAATAACCGCCAGAGTGTGGCGGCGGCGGTAGTCTCGGAGAGACTACCGCCATCCACCGGCGGTCTTTCTCCCAAATAACTACCGCCGGCGGTAGTCCCACAAATACTACCGCCGGCCTCCGGCGGTAGTATTTTCCTAAAAGACCGCCGGATTCCAGCGGTCTTTTTTCCAAAAAGGCCACCATCCTCCCAAAAAGACCGCCACCCTCCGGCGGTCTTCGGGGAGCAAATACTGCGTATTCCTTACAGGAATACTACCGCCGGTGTCCGGCAGTTTTCCACCCCCTTTTTTCGGTCCGGTCCGGTGTCTCCTCGGACGGCATTTCACAAATCCGGCCATAAAATAGCCGGTTAATCGCAGATCCGGGCAAAAACATAACAAAGCTAGCCAAATTATACACTAATTTATCAAAACAACGAACAAAACATGAAAGAAACAATTATTAATTTTAGTAACTCACCTTTGCCGATCCGGTTCGTCTGGACTTTTATCCGATTTGGCTGAGTTTGTGCTTCTACTAGTCTGCACACAGCATAGAAAAGAAATGGGAGAAATGGGAGGAATGGAGGAATTGTGCTTCAGCCCAATTCCTCGCACTGATATTTATAAAGTTTTTCTTTTTTTTTTTAGCCTAAAGGGCAAAAAAGACATTTTACATAAAATTGTTACTACAAATAGTATGCCCTTTTTTTTTAGTTTCACATATATCATTCAACTTACAAAATGGGTCACTTTAACCCATTTGAAAAGTTGCGGTTTGGAGTAAAGGAAGCAAATAGTTTGCAGTTATGCATTATGAATGTATGCCTCCACCCAACCCCTTTGACGATTTCTTCATCTTTTGTAGGAGTGAAAAGTGCTCTTTTTATTCGTACCTCTTTATCATTGTAGCCATTTGTTGTTTTCGTTACTCTGGCAAAGCCCCATCTCAACCCTTTTACTGTTGATGGTGATTGCTTTTGTTGTTGAAAATTGAAGTAGAAGTTGATAGGTCGACCTTGATCGTGAGTCCTCTTCCACCGACCACCTCCAATCCTGTTGCTGATGATCCGTGAACAACTCCGGCTTACCGCTCCAACCCAATGCAAATCCAAGATTATACATGATAATGAGCTTGAACAACAATTTTTAATCCACTTTTCCTTATTTTTCTTCTTTCCCCCCTCTCATCAGCAGCAGTGCCACCATCAAAATATCATAAGTTAAGTTGGTTGGTCTGGGAACTCTTTTGCCCCAATATATATTTGTGTTAGCATAAGTTGTGATACTTCAACCATTTTTAGCTTGGAGAGTATCTTACTTTATCGTATTAGACTTTTGAAAGTAGAATTGGAAATTAACTTAAGGCGTATATTTATTATTTCTTTTTTTCTGTGAAAAGAAAATTTTAAGCATATATTTATCATAAAAAAAAATCATACTTCTAAAAACTAATTAATTAAGATTGGTTATTTGCTTCTGATTCTGAAAGTAAAATTACTACTTAGGCTATATTTGTTTTTGGAATTGTTTTAAGAAAATAATAAATTTTCTTGAGGGAATTGTTTTATGGAAGTTTTTTAAGAGGAGAGAAAAAATAGTTATTTATTAATGAGAGTAAATTTTGTAAGATAAAAATTTGACATAGAAAATAAAATGTGTGGATTATTGTTTTAGAGAAAAAGTGAAGTTTTTCTCAAAAAATTACTTAAATTTTCAGGTATAGATTATTTTTTTAAATTAAGACCGAATTTTTTTAATTTATAAAATAGTAAGTTTCTTGCCTTTTTTTTTCTTTTTCTTTTCTCTTATCATTTAAAAGCTTTTTTTTCCATTATAGAAATTGAGAAAAAAATATTTGTCAGAATGATTATAATATTTTTTTATTTTAAATAACAGCCGATTAAGTGGTTAGGGGTGAGGTTTGAAAACCCATTATTAAAATTGAAAAGTGCAAAAAATAGGACAGAGAGGTACGTAATGAGCCTCAACACTCTACACAATATGTGATATGATGCAGATGCCATAATAAAAGTCCCAAAAACCACAAAAGTATTACAAAGCAACTCCTATACAATAAAAGTGTTAGCTACCCACTCAACACTACAAGAAAAATGGCCTTTGGTGACAAGTGACATATGGTCACCAAAGGCCAAAATTTGGTCACCTTAAGGGAGTTGGTGACCAAAAAATCATGGTCACCGGGTGGTCACCGTTGCCTTATCACTAAAGGTATTGGTGACACCAGTTGGAGTTTAGTCACCAAAGTGTGTCAATTGGTGACCAAATTATTGTTGGTCATAAAATTAGTGACCAGAAAAGTGGTCACCAACTGAACACCAAAAGTCTAAATTTGGTCACTAATTTTGTGTGTTTAGTGACCACTTTGGTGACTAAAATATTTAGTCACTGAGGTGATTAGTGACTAACTTTCTGGTCACTAATTTGGTCAGAAAATATAAAGTCTGGTCACCAAAGGCGACTTAGTGCATCCGTTTTGGTGACAAAATCGGTCACTAATTACCATCTTCTGGTGACCAAATATCTGGTCACGAAAGGTGCCGAGCCACGTGTCCTAGAGATATCATTTGGCGACCAAGTGTATGGTCACAATTTTGGTCACTGAAAGTAATATGTTAACTCCGTTTACCCCGCTCGTTGACCAGAATAGTGTAGTCACCAAATGTAGCTGTGACATTAGTGACCATAATTTGGTCACCTAATTAATGCAAGAATAAAGAGTATCCTATTTTGGTGACTAAAATCCAGGTCACCTTTCTGTTAGTAGTGACCAAATCCTGATTATTGTTGTTAATTTTGGTGACAATAATTGGTCACTAAGTATTGATGGACTAAATTTAAAATCAAACAATTAGTTGTTTAGTAACATTTATTATTCCTAAAATAATACAAAACCTCATATACCATAATCTCAATAAATTAAACAATACAATATTAACTTATATGTTACAAATCGCACTTCACACAAAATCAGTTTTAAACTTAGGAAAAAAAAAAAAAAAAAAACCCAAACACTACACTGTACCAATATTCAACAATGACATAAATAACAAAAGAAACCATAAAAGCAATGCTCACATCTTGGCCAGCCTTTGCCTAAACATGCATACATTAAACTTCTTTCAAGCTAGTAATGCTCTATCTTTCATCTTTCTCTCAAAGCAAGTCCACTCTGCAACGGGCTTCTCAGCAATCAACAACATAGACAGCCACCAACTAGGGAAAAAATGTCAATGATCAACAAGTTTTCAACCTCAACGAAGTGAATGGTGAGTCACATTTTAAATTCTTTAAGTACAAGTGCGAGAACAAGAGAGAAAAGTAGATAGGTAAACTAACTGAAACGTAAATTGATAACATTCCAGAACCAAATACTAAAGTTAGAGCATGCAAGTAACAACCAATGTACATCAAATACATAAGACACTAGAGTTTAGAATCAAGCAGGCTGCTACAATCATCCAAAATAGTTGTTGGGCAAAAATATACTTAAGTACACAAAAGTCAGGAGAGATGCAAAGCTCAAAAACAAATTTAGCAATTTAAGCACCAGAAAGCAGTGTCCTAAATCAAATGACTTCTTTATCAACAATTACCACATTTTGCCCAAAGCTTTTTTCTAGAAAAATCTGCATATTTTTCTGAACCTCCACTATTCACCCAAACATCATGGCATTACAACCCACAGAATTTTCAGTACTTAACACACTCATGCCACTTCTTCAAAACAGCCCAGTAAAGAAACAAAATTCTTCATGCTTATGTGAAACAAAATTCCTGTACATTCGTGGACAGCACACAAAACTTGCAGCAAATATTACTGAGTATGAGTTGATTTAAAAATTCTGCACTATGTGAATTAATGCTTGGTTGCATTTTGCTGAATATGCTGAATCTTTAGCTGCTGCAAATTCCAAGAATTGGTTGATGCCCTGTTCAAATTGCTCGCTGAAATTGTTCGTAATGACTTTGAAGGTTCATAATTCAGTTCTGTGCCTAGTGAAGATTTCTTTTGGAACTCTATGTGAATGGCCCAACATCACAAAATTAACCCAACATATAATTTTCAAAAAATCATAGTCTAGGGTCCACATATAACTTTTAAAACTCAGCACCTCCAACTACCGCTCCTATTCAATCCACAAATTCTATCATGCAGCACAAGTCAGCCATTCACGGCTAACAATTCAGCCCTTAACATTTGAGATATAAAGCATTCACCACAATCAGCAAAATATTCAACCTCACATCATTATTCATGTAGAGGCTCAGACTTCATATTATTACATTTAAAGTTACTCCTAAGGTCCTCCACATTATCGGGCAACACCAATTATGTGATTAATCATGAGATTTTATCAAAAGAAATTGTGGGTGACCAACGGACAACAAAAAATTCAGAGCTTAAATTCAATCTCTAAACAATTAAAATTGAATGGAGATTATGGGTTCTAGCCTGGGAAATTTCTTCCAGAAGAACCCAAATAGGGGCAGTCCGCTGTCCACAACCGTGAGCATCACCATCATTGAATCCAGAACCCGTCATTTTTGCCTGTGCGAAATCGGAACGGTAGGAGCTGATTGCAGGGCTACGACGAACACTTCTCAGCACAAAAGAACAAAGCCTGCAATTTGAAAAATTAAAACAGAGAATAGGTAAGGTTGAATTATTGGAAGATCCACTATTTCAATGAAGACTTAAACAAACTCTAAACAGTGGAATCAACCATTCTCCTTCTTTGTGTGAATCTTTTAGGAAACAAATAAATAGAGATCAAAACGAAACAAGCAACAAATGAACAAATTGACAGCACAACAATTTTAGCGTGGTAAAACCTCCGTTAACAAGGAGGAAACATCCACGGGACCTTAGGCCACTTAATCTCCACTAAAATCAATAATGGGTACAACCAAGAGTTCTCTCTAATTCAGATTAGAGGCATTCATCAACAACATCAAGATATTAGAGGCATTCATCAACAACATCAAGATATTAGAGGCATCCATCAACAACATCAAGATATACAACATAATCTTGGAACACAATAAGAATCAATATAGCAAATAAACCAAAGATTTCCCCAAACTCACGTCTCTGTTATACGCACAGCAGACGGACTTAAAATGCTCAAAACCAGATCTCCACCGTTCAAAACATACCTCTACGTGTGGTGAACACTGTGGCAACGTTTCAGCGCAATCCAACGGTTGATCGCTGAGAAATCTCCGTTTTAGCTGAACTGGTCCTGGCAGGGGAAAAATGCTGCGGTTTTTCTCTTGCTGCTTTCTTTTGTGCTGTGCTACCGCCTCCTCACCCGCTCTGCCCTCCAAAAAAACCTCAAAGAAAAGGGCTAAAATAAAACAGTCTAAAATGGGCCTAATTTTGGGCTCCTCCAAATATGAGGGAAAGCCCAACAAATCTCCCCCTTTCCCGATTAGGTGGAGGGATCCGCCATCCCGGCAATTGAACAACAAACTTCAAGTTTTTCCCTTGATACTGCTTTTGTCAACATGTCAGATCCATTCTCATCTGAATGGATTTTCTCAAGTTCAAGTAACTTATTGTTAAGAGTATCCCTTATCCAATGATACCTCACATCAATATGCTTTGATCTTGAGTGAAACGCCGAGTTCTTCGCCAGATGAATAGAACTCTGATTGTCGCAGAACAATACATATTTCTGCTGCTTAAGACCAAGTTCTCTCAAGAACTGCTTCATCCACAACAACTCTTTACAAGCTTCCGTTGCTGCAATAAACTCTGCCTCTGCTGTAGAGAGTGCTACACACTTTTGCAATCTTGACTGCCAAGAGACTGCTCCACCAGAGAAAGTAATTAGATAACCTGAAGTAGACTTACGAGAGTCTTCATCTCTTGCCAAATCTGAATCAGTGTATCCAACTAACACTGGTTTTCCACTTCCAAAGCTAAGTGTTAACTTGGAAGTACCTCGAAGATATCTCATAATCCACTTTACTGCATCCCAATGCTCTCTTCCTGGATTCGAAAGGAAACGACTAACGACTCCAACTGCATGAGCTATGTCTGGCCTCGTACACACCATTGCATACATTAAGCTTCCTACTGCTGAGGCATATGGAACCTTTTTCATATCTTCCTTCTCTTTATCTGTTGAAGGGCCTTGACTCGATCTCAACTTAAAATGGTTAGATAAAGGAGAAGAAACCACTTTAGCTTTATCCATACGGAACCTTTCAAGTACCTTGTTAATGTACCGTTCCTGTGACATGTACAACTTCTTCCCTTTCCTGTCTCGACAAATTCGAATACCAAGAATTTGTTTTGTTGGCCCCAAATCCTTCATGGCAAAGGACTTACTCAACTGTTTCTTCAAATTATCAATCCTTAAAGAATTTTTGCCAACAATCAACATGTCATCAACATAGAGCAATAAAATGATAAAATCATCATCAGAGAATTTCTGCACAAAAACACAATGGTCAGAATTAGTCTTCTTGTAACCATGCTCCCCCATAACTGACTCAAACTTCTTATACCATTGTCTAGGTGCTTGCTTCAACCCGTAGAGGCTTTTCTTTAACCGGCATACATAATCCTCTTTTCCATTTGCCTCAAAACCCTCTGGCTGCTCCATATAAATTTCTTCCTCCAACTCACCATGAAGAAAAGCAGTTTTCACATCCATTTGCTCAATTTCTAAATCTAAGCTTGCTGCTAGACCTAGAACAACACGTATGGAAGACATCTTCACAACAGGAGAGAAAATATCATCAAAATCAATACCTTTTCTCTGACTGAATCCCTTGACGACCAGTCTAGCTTTGTATCGTGGTTGTGAACTGTGTTCTTCTTGCTTCACCTTGTAGACCCACTTGTTCTTCAGAGCTCTCTTACCCTTAGGCAACTTTACCAGCTCAAACGTGTGATTGTCATACAGTGACTGCATCTCATCTTCCATAGCACCAACCCAGTGAGCCATGTTTCCATCTTCCATCGCTTCTGCATAATATTGAGGTTCCCCCTCATCTGTCAATAACACATACTTATCTGTATCATACCGTGTGGAAGGACGTCGATCTCTGGTAGACCTCCTGAGTGGAATTTCTGATTCTGACAACTGATCAGTAGTCTGGTGATCTGTTTCAGCCTGCAAAGGAGTATCTGCATCATCTGAACCCTGTTGGTCATCTTGAACATTCTGTTCCATCTGTACTGATAAAGGAACTGGATCTAGGTCAATCAAATCATCACTATACTGATGGACTCCTTTTTCTCTCTTCTCAACATCTTGTACAGTTTGATCTTCCATGAATACAACATCACGACTCCTTACTAGTTTCTTCTCAACTGGATCATAAAATCTATAGCCAAATTCATCCAGACCATAACCAATGAAGATACATTGTCGTGTCTTCACATCGAGCTTAGATCTCTCATCTTTTGGTATATGCACAAATGCCTTGCAACCAAAAACGCGTAGATGATCATAAGAAACATCTTTTCCAGTCCAAACTCTGTTTGGTACATCAAACTGAAGAGGAACACATGGTGTGAGATTAAGAACATATACAACTGTATTCAAAGCCTCACCCCAGAAAGATCTTGGCAACTGAGCCTGTGAAAGAAGACATCTTACTCTTTCAACCAATGTTCTGTTCATTCTCTCAGCCAACCCATTTAACTGAGGAGTCTTGGGAGGTGTCTTTTGATGTCGAATGCCCTGATGCCTACAATACTCATCAAAAGGACCTGAATACTCTCCCCCATTATCTGTTCTGATGCACCGCAATTTCTTCCCAGTCTGTCTCTCAACTAAGGCTTGAAACTGTTTAAACACATCTAATACCTGATCTTTGCTCTTCAAAGTGTACACCCATAACTTTCTTGAACAATCATCTATGAAGGTCACAAAATAGCTGGCACCACCCAAGGTTCTTGTCTTCATAGGACCACATACATCTGAATGTACCAAATCAAGTATGTCTTGTTTTCTTGAAGGTGGGGAACTCTTGATAGAAACTCTATTCTGCTTCCCTGCCAAACAATGAGTACATCTTCTTAAATGAGCATTATTCATTCCAGAAAGAAGATTCTTTTTAGCCAATACTGCCAAGCCTTTCTCACTCATGTGAGCAAGTCTCTTATGCCACAATTCCGCAGTGAGCTCATCTGTCACAGCATTAATAACACCTTTGGAGAGTCTTGCCTGCAGTATATACAAACTGGAATGCTTGTTCCCACGAGCAACAACCATAGCACCTTTAGTAAGTTTCCACTGGCCATTACTAAAGGTATTGCAATATCCTTCATCATCAAGTTTACCTGCAGAGATCAAGTTCAAACGAATTTCAGGAATATGCTTTACCCCTCTAAGAAGTAGTCTCGTGCCATTGTTCATCTCCAAACACACATCTCCGATACCAATGACTTTAACCAAACCATCATTACCCAACTTCACCGTCCCAAAATCACCTGCTGTATAGGATGTAAAGAAGTCCTCTTGAGATGTAGCATGAATGGAGGCTCCACTATCAATAACCCAACTGATCTCGTGACATGCAACATTGACAACATCTTCATCATAAACAACGAGAAAGTCTTCTGTACTAGCGGTGGCAACTCGATCATTTTCCTTGCCAACATCACCCTCTTGTTCTTTGTCTTTCTTCTTGTTATCCCGCTTCAACTGTCTACAATATTTCTTGATGTGTCCTTTCATGCCACAGTGATGACACTCAACATTTGCAAACCTGTTGGACTTACTTCTTCCTTTTTCTTTATTCTTGAAACCTCTGCTTTTACTTCTCCCTCTTCTTTCTGTAACCAAAATCTCTGACTGCTGAGAAGACCCATGTGATTTTCTTCTCATTTCTTCATTTAAAACACTGCTCTTAGCCAGATCCATGTTGATTACACCATTTGGAGCTGAGTTACTTAATGACATTCTGAATGTTTCCCAAGAGTCCGGCAACGTACCCAATAAACATAACCCCTAAATCTCATCATCAAACTTGATACCCATTCCAGCTAACTGATTGATTATTCCTTGGAACGTATTCAAGTGATCTGTCAACGGAGTTCCATCTTGATACCTTAATGCCATCAACTGCTTTATGAGAAACATTTTATTATTTCCTGTTTTTCGAGCATACAACTCCTCAAGTTTACTCCAGAGTGACCGTGCATGTGTTTCCCCACTAATATGATTCAAAACATTATCATCTACCCACTGCCTTATATACCCACAGACTTGTCGATGCAACAAAGTCCATTCTTCTTCAGACTTATTTTCTGGCTTCTCAGAGGCAAACACCAGCAAATGAAACTGTTTGACATAAAGGAGATCTTCCATCTTTCCTTTCCAAGTGTGATAATTAGAACCATTCAAAGTGATCATTCTACTCAAATTTGCTTCCATTATTCAACACAAGAAATTCAACAATAATAACCACAGCTCTGATACCACTTTATTGGAAGATCCACTATTTCAATGAAGACTTAAACAAACTCTAAACAGTGGAATCAACCATTCTCCTTCTTTGTGTGAATCTTTTAGGAAACAAATAAATAGAGATCAAAACGAAACAAGAAACAAATGAACAAATTGACAGCACAACAATTTTAGCGTGGTAAAACCTCCGTTAACAAGGAGGAAACATCCACGGGACCTTAGGCCACTTAATCTCCACTAAAATCAATAATGGGTACAACCAAGAGTTCTCTCTAATTCAGATTATAGGCATTCATCAACAACATCAAGATATTAGAGGCATCCATCAACAACATCAAGATATACAACACAATCTTGGAACACAATAAGAATCAATATAGCAAATAAACCAAAGATTTCCCCAAACTCACGTCTCTGTTATACGCACAGCAGACGGACTTAAAATGCTCAAAACCAGATCTCCACCGTTCAAAACATACCTCTACGTGTGGTGAACACTGTGGCAAAGTTTCAGGGCAATCCAACGGTTGATCGCTGAGAAATCTCCGTTTTAGCTGAACTGGTCCTGGCAGGGGAAAAATGCTGCGGTTTTTCTCTTGCTGCTTTCTTTTGTGCTGTGCTACCGCCTCCTCACCCACTCTACCCTCCAAAAAAACCTCAAAGAAAAGGGCTAAAATAAAACAGTCTAAAATGGGCCTAATTTTGGGCTCCTCCAAATATGAGGGAAAGCCCAACATGAATTAACCCAAAAATTGAAAGAAAACTGAATACATTAAATAAATAAATAAATAAATAAAATAAAATAAAAACAGAGGGCGTAAAGGATGGAGGAAAAGGGAGAATCGGCCGCCGGTGGCTGTGATTTGAAATCGCTGCAGTGGTGAATGGAACGGCAGAGTGATTCTTAGGTGTGCTGAATTGATGAGGATGGGTCACGGCTGCAGACTCATGACCTATCCACATAACTTCCAGCGGCAAGCAGCCTGTGAGAGGTGAAACATAAGAGAACAAGATCTGAATTGCGGCAGTTTTCGGTTCGCCGTGGTGAGTTGGACGGCCACCGTGATTTTTGTCACAGATCTAACCTGCGATCGCTGCTAGAATTAATCGAAGACCTACGAAACAAAAACAGAGCAGGCCCAGAGGTAGAAGAGACTCTATCGGGTGGCTTTGTGGTGGAGGCGGCGGCGGTGCTAGGAAGAACCCTAGTGACGCAGGAAAAAATGGAGGTGCGTGGTGGACATGAAAAGTAGAAACGTGTGTGCGGTGGTGGAGAGTAGACATGGGTGATTTGTGAAATTTTAAACCTAAAACCAAAGATTGTCAACAGAAAAGAGGGCAAGGATTCATTGCCTACATCCACCGCTGGGGAGCCGAGAAAATTTCACTATGTCAAAACAGAGTATTACAATACTAACACTCACAATCCCAAGCCTTATGACACCACAAAAAATACTCACACCCAAAACCCCCTTTGAGCTACACTCCTATTTCTACCCAAAACATAATTCTCTATCTCTCAAAGAAATATCCCCTTTCTTCTCTCTTTTTCACCACTCCGAAATGGAGCAAAAAGAAACTACAAGAAAGGATAAGAAAGGCTCAAAGCTTAAGCAATTAGCTTGCTTTGCTCTCAGTTGGTTTTTGGTGTTGGAGATTTTTCAATAATTAGCTAAAGGAAGAAGCAGAAAAATAAGTAAGAAAGAAGAGCCAGCAAGCAATGTCTCGTGCGAGTCGCATGGGACATCGGATGGTGTCCAAAAGCCAAGCTCAAGCTAGCTGAAGCCTAGCGAGCACTTGTGTGACTTATATGAGTGCTTGGACGGGCTTCAGTAAGCTCAGTGGCAATTCGGCTACTTGTGCAAGCACTCGTGCTTGTCGTACGAGTGCTCTGATAGGCTCTAGTAAGTTTCTCCTTTTCTGAAGAGATTCCTTTGGACGATGATTTACAGACACGAAATAATTCTCTTTGTTTAGTATTTCTTGCACTTTTTACTCTTGTTTCTATTCTGTTTGAGTCAGTACAGACTTATGACAGATATCTTCATCTTATCCCACAAGGATATAAGTTTCGAAACTCTTTGCACACTAAAGGGAACTTATAAAGCCTAAAGGAAAATACTTAGCATGATTTGAAGAAGCAATTTCCTTTGTTACCTTATGTAATAGATTATAGTGTATTTTTGAATCCACTTTTAGTTTTGGTTGTTAGTTATTGTTGCTATTTCTACAGAAATTATCCGACAATTTTTAGGCTTTATAATAAGCATTTCAATGGCTAACAATGTGAAGGACTTGACTTCATCAATTTTCAAGTTAGATGGTTTTAATGGAGGAAACTTTACAAGGTGGAAAGAGGATGCATTTCATTCTTGTTTCATTGAAGGTAGTGTATGTTCTGAACACTCCGAAGATGCCAGTAGAGGAAGAAGAAATCTTGGTACAGATGAGGAAGCGCCACAAATGGGAGACAAATGACGAGGTTTGCAAAGGTCACATACTCAATGCAATGCATGAGAACCTGTTCAATGTCTACCACACAGTTCTCACAACAAGGGAATTGATGGATAAATTGGAGGCAAGATACATGAGTGAAGATGCAACAAGTAAGAAATTTATTGTCTCAACTTTCTTGAATTTTATAATGCAGGATAATAGGCCTGTGATGGAACAATTCACGGAATTAGAAAGGATGGTGAATCATTTTAATCAGCACAACTTGACCATGGATGATGCAGTTGTTGTTTCAGAAATAATTGACGAGCTTCCTCCATCTTGGAAAGACTTCAAAAAGGATCTCAAGCACAAAAAAGAAGAGATCACATTTGAGAGACTTGCTCATGATCTTCGTGTGGAAGAAGAGTTGAGGGCCCGGGATTCTCTGGAAATTGAGAAAGTAAAGGCCAATGATAAAGCCAAGGGACCTGCCATAAAATTGCATGTCATTGAACAGGGACAGAGCAGAAAATCCAAGAAAAGGGCTCATAAAGAGAATAATGATCAATGCAAGAACAAGAAGAAAAAGAAGGGCAAATGCTTTTACTGCAAGAAAGAGGGACACTACAAATATGAATGTCGACTCCTTAAGAACAAAGGCACCAACAACTCCAACGATGAGAAAGGAGAGGATGCCATGATTGCCATGATTTTTGAAGTGTTTCTTGTTGATGAAGACCCCTTGTCGTGGGTATATCTGGAGCCACCCTACACATATACAAAAATAGGACTTTTTTCACGACATTGAAGGAAGCAAATGAAGGGTTGTTTACATGGGGAATTCTACTACAGCCCCTGTAAAAGGAATTGGAGATATAGATCTCAAATTCACTTCAGGAAAAGTTGTGAATTTGACAAATGTATTGTTTGTTCCTAAAGTTAGGAAGAATCTAGTGTCGGGAAGCCTTCTAAATAGGTTTGGCTTCAAATTGGTCTTTGAGGCTGATAAATTTATCCTTTCCACGGGTGGAATGTTTGTAGGAAAGGGCTACTTAAGCAATGACATATTCAAAGTGAATGTCATGCCTATCAATAAAATGGCTATTTCTTGTGTGTATAGGATTGAGTCATTCTCTGTTATGGCATAATAGGCTAGGACATGTGCACTATAAGAGAATGAATGATATGGTCAAGTTAGATCTTTTGCCTAAGAACATAAAGATTGAAAATGACAAATGCCATAATTGCAAGATTAACAAGATCACAAGAAAACCATTCCCTGCAATTGAAAAGAAAACAAATAATCTTGATTTGATTAATAGTGATTTATGTGACTTGCATGCTACACCCTCAATAGGAGGAAATAAATACTTTGTCACATTTATTAATGATAGTTCTAGATATTGTCAAGTATATTTGTTACATTTCAAAGATGAGTCCATGCAAATGTTTAAAGTGTATAAATTTGAAGTTGAACTTTCATGTAATGGAATGATAAAATGTTTAAGGACTGATAGAGGTGGTGACTACTACTAATTGGATTATTTTCAGTTTACAGGTATTAAACATGAGGTCATTGCTCCTTATACACCACAGCAAAATGATGTTGCTAAAAGGAAAAATCGTGGGTTAATGGAAATTGTTAACATAATGATGTTTACTGCTGGCCTTAGTCAAGGTTTTTAGAGAGAAGCTATACTTACAGGATGCTATTTATTGAATAGAATTCCTAACAAGAGGAGTTCAACTACTCCATATGAACTTTGGCATAAAAGGAAGCCAAATCTCAATCATTTGAGAGTTTGGGGCTGCAGGGCTGTTGTGAAACTTCCTGAACCAAAGAAAAAGAAGTTAGGAGAAGAAGGAGTGGAATGCATCTTCATAGGCTATGCTCATAATAGCAAAGATTATAGATTTTTGGTCATTGTACCAAATGATTCTATTGGTATTAACACAATTATAGAATCAAGAGGTGCTACATTTAATGAACAAAGATTTTCCACCATTCCTAAAGCAATAGCAAGTGGTTCTAATCAAGAAGAACCTACAGTAGATGACACAATTAGTGGTAATGCAACCACTGGATTGAGAAGGAGCACATGAGCATGAAGGGACACAAATTTTGGTCCAGATTTTGTTACTTATCTTGTAGAAGGAACAAGAAGTGAAATAACTAATGAAGTACCTTACTATTTTAATATGAATGATGATCCCTACACCTTTAAGGAAGCAATGAGATCTTATAATGCTGCATTTTGGAAGGAAGCAATCAATGATGAAATGGATTCAATTTGGGAATGATACTTGGGTCTTAGTTGATCTTCTCCCCAGTTCCAAACCCAGCGATTGTAAATGGATCTTCAAAAAGAAAATGAAGGTGGATGGAACCATTGAGAAGTACAAGGCAAGGCTTATAGCCAAAGCTTCACACAAAAGCAAGGCCTTGACTATTTTGATACTTACTCATTAGTGGCTAGAATAGCCACAATAAGGGTGCTTCTTGCTATAGCTTCAATCCAAAAATTGATAATATGCCAAATGGATGTGAAAACTGCATTCCTCAATGGAGAATTAGATGAGAAAGTGTACATGAAGCAATTGGTAGGCTTTCTTTCTCAAGGACAACAGAACAAAGTATGTAAACTTGTGAAGTCACTATATGGGCTTAAACAAGCACCAAAATAGTGGCATCAAAAGTTTGATGAGGTAATACTCGCTAATGGATATAAAATTCATGAATCAGACAAGTGTGTCTACACCAAGTATGAAAATGGCAAGGGTGTTATCATATGTCTCTATGTGGATCACATGTTAATTTTTGGTTCTGACTTAGAGAAAGTAAATGAAACCAAAAATATGCTTTCAAAGAATTTTGACATGAAAGACATGGGAGAAGCTGGTGTAATTCTTGGTATAAAAATCAAGAGAGAAACAGATTCAATAAGGCTTTCACAAGCTCATTAAGTTGAAAAAGTTCTCAAGAGGTTTAATCATTTTGATAGTAAACCTATGGCTACTCCTATTGATCCTGACTTGAACTTTGTCAAAGTCGATCCTATTTCTTAGCAAGAATATGTTTGAGTAATAGGATCTTCGATGTATGCCATGACTTGTTGATCTGCACCTTTTAGGTTTATTATTTTAGCACTTGTTATGGTAGTTCTCACGGGCTTTTGCCCAAGGTTTTAATGTTTATTTGCAGTTTTAGAGATCGGTCCTAAGAAGAAAAGAATGTGCAAAAAAGTGAAATAATTGGAGTAGAGGAGTCAAGCTTGAAAAGCCCACACGATTTGGGTTAAATCAAGAAGGAAGCCCGCAAGAGAGGTTCGGCCGATTTGCGATAAACCAAGAGAAATCGAAGTCCAAAGAAAAATAAGGAAGTGGATGCGTGGAAGATAAAATTTGATCCAATTGGAATCTTAATTAATTATCCAATCCAATTGGATTCCAACTGTGCTGCATCTGAAATCAAATTGGATTCCAATCCAAATGGGCCGAATCCAATTGGAAATTAATCTAAGCCAATTGGATTGCAATTTAATGAAATCCGTGGGCAGCCATGCGCAGGGAATATGCAGAAAAAGCTTAAAGGAGAAGCAATGAAGTTTTGGGCAATTACCAATCCAAGAAGGAATTAAAGAGAGAAGTTGGGAGTTACCAAATTTGAAGGAATTCCATGTGCTTAATTAATTCTCTTTCCAAGTAGAAGAAGGTTTCCTTATTCCATTAACAGATTGGTTAATTGCTGATTTGTATCCCTATATATATGGGATTAATCCTGCATTTTTAGACACAAGTTTTTAGATACAAGTTTTTAGACAGAAGTTTTCTAGACAAGTTTAATAGAGAAAAGTTTCTTAGTTTACAAATAATTCTCAAGCAAGATACAGTTTCGCGTTAGTATAGTTTTCCTCTGTTTTTTTGTGTTCTATTCTGTTCTGTTTTGCTTTGTTTCAATCGCAACTTTGGAGTTTCCCGAGGGCAGTCTACCATTTCGTCAAACCGGCGGTTGTCAGATCGCGAATTCTTAAATTCTAGTACAATATTCTCTTTTCTCTTTTAATGTCTTCTTTTATATTTATGTGTTTTTCATGTTTTATCATGAGTAGCTAATTTATTAGTTCTGGTATTATGTAAGAAGCCATGTATCGATGCATGTATGAAACCCAAGAATTAATCTAAGGTCTAAATTGCCTATGTTTCTAAATTGTCTGTGTTTATAAGTCTAATTACTAAGATTCTATTAAGCCTGATCAACTTGGTTTAATCTGGTAAAGTCAGTTAGTGGCACAACTATCGGCCGAGTAGTACAGGATTAATTGGGTAATAATTTCTAATGCATCGTCAATAGGAATTATTAGTTTCGGGTTCTTCTTGTTCTTAATGCTTCTATTTGTTAATTAATAAGGTTTGCGAGGACTCGTGGTCTGTTAGTTAACGTAGTTAGAGAATAATTCATTTGCGGGGATTCGCGAGGAATTATCGAGAATCTATGGGAGAATTGAGATTATTTGCAGGGACTTGCGGTTATACTATAACTGAAACGGCATAAGTAATTAGACAATTTAAGAGGTTTATGATTGCATGCATGAGATTAAGGTGGATTTACATAATATCGGAATTTTCTCTCATTAATTGATATTTGTTTAAGTCTTTTATTTAATTATTAGTTTAATTATTATTTTGCTAAATTTAAGTGACAACTCTGAGGTCTCTTAAGAGACACAAAAGTGACTACTAGTCAATAATTTGGTTTTATTTGCCCTTTAATTGGAAATTGAATTAAATTGCCGTCTTTGTGGATCGACCCTGTCTACTACTGTGCTATATTTTATTAGAATCATTAAAGGTTTTAAGCAGTACTTTTACTATATTTGGTAGACCCACGACAAGTCCTATCACTTGTATATGATCGGATATTGCATATGCAGTAGGTGTACTAAGTAGGCATACTAGTAATTCTAGCAAACAACGTTGGCTAGGGATTACTATGGTGTTGAGATATCTCAAAAACACCAAGGAGTATGGCATCACTTACAAAGGTTATCCTTCGGTTCTCAAAGTATATTCTGATGCTAGTTAGATTACAAACAAAGATGATCACTCTTCAACAAGTGGTTGGATCCTTGTTTTGGGTGGTGGTGTGGTTTCTTGGGCTTCAAAGAATCAAACTTGCATTGCAGATTCCACCATGGCTTCTGAATTCATTGCATTAGCCTCGGCTAGTAAAGAAGCAGAATGGCTGAGAAATCTTTTGTATGAGATTCCGGTTTGGCCAAAGCTAGTTTCACCAATAGCCATTGATTTTGACAACACTACTATGATTGCAAAGGCATATAGTCAAGTGTACAATGGGAAATCTAGCCATATTGGTTTAAGACATAGCACAGTTAGAGAGTTAATAACAAATGGCCCTATAACCTTAGACAATGTGAAGTCAAAATGCAATTTGGCTGATCCTTTAACGAAAGGACTCACGGGGATGTGATAGAAAAGACTTATATCGAGATAGGATTGTCCTAGACCATTTACAATGGAAACCTCAATTCATTGCTAGTTAACTACTAGTTCTAAATTTAATGTAGCAAAAAGTACATTGTCTAAGTGGTTGGAACACTAGTATTTTAGTGTTATTTACTGGCTAGAAAGTTAAGGTTGAACAATTGAGTTCTTAACAAGTTCAAGTTAATACCAAATATGAGAAATGCAATAATGCTGGAAATTCTCATATGGCGGAGGTATTTTGAAACTCGTCTATATGGATGCTTTGTGAAAATTCATAAAGGTTCTTGGATGAAACCTTGGATGCATTCATGAATGGGATTGAGACACATAGAGATTAGGTGTTGTTTACAAAATGTAGCTGGGAAGCGAACTTGTGTGTGATTATATTAAGGCTTGTCAATGGACTGTTGGTTCAAAGTTTGTCTACCAAATTAGTTTGACAGGTTTGCAAAGTGTTTTCACTAAGGCATTGGTTCAATTGAAAGACCACTAGGGCTAATGCATGAGTTATCAAGAAAAGTTCTTGACTTTGAGAGGAAGGCAATTTTCCAAATCACTGGAAAATGGCAGGGGATTGTTGAAGATTTTCCAATAATTAGCTAAAGTAAGAGGCAGAAAAATAGGTAAAAAAGAAGAGCCATCAAGCAGTGTCCCGTTCGAGTGGCAAGGGACATCGGATGGTGTCTAGAGTCCAAGCTCAAGCTAGTTGAAGCCTAGAGAGCACCCGTGCGAGTCACATGAGTGCTCGGACAAACTTTAAGAGCTTGTGCGAGCACTCGTGCAACTTGGATGGGTGCTCAGATGGGCTCCAGTAAGCTCGGTGGCAATTTGGCTTCTTGTGCGATTACTCGTTCAAGTCGTACGACTGCTCTGACATGTTCCACTAAGTTTCTCCTTTTCTAAAGAGTTGCATTTCTTTAGTAAAAGTGTGATTCGAACTCAATTCTTATCTGAATGCAATTCTGTTTCTTCCTACCTTTTCCTAAGAGTTGTGACTATTGATTAACACCCTTTGGAGGTCTATAAATAGACTCCTTTGGATGATGATTTACAAACACAAAATCATTCTGTTTGTTTAGTCTTTCTTGCACTTTTCACTCTTGTTTCTTATCTGTTTGAGTCAGTGCAGGCTTACGATAGATATCTTCATCTTATCCCACAAGGATATAAGTTCTGGAACTCTTTGCACACCGAAGGGAACTTATAAAGCCTAAAGGAAAATGCTTAGCATAATTTGAATAAACAATTTCCTTTGTTACCTTATGTAATAGATTAGTGTATTTCTGAATATACTTTTAGTTTTGGTTGTTAGTTATTGTTGCTGTTTCTAGAAAAATTATCCAACATTTGGTGTGTTCCAAATGGAAGCCAAGCTTCCCATTTTATAGGCAAAGCAAGGTAAATCCAAGGGCATCCAATCCAATGGCTCTCAATGGACTCCAAGCAAACTTGTTTATTAGATTTGGCCATTCTTTTGCCAAATCTAATAATCAAGTTTGGCCATTCTTTGGCCATATCTGAACAATTCTCCACCTTGGACAAAGAATAGACATAGTCTTCTCTTCCGCTGCTCCCCAACTTGAATCTCCAACTACTGCCAACACCAATCAAGTCCAGGCAATGTCTGAACTTCTTCGTTGGAACCGGCTTAGTCATCATGTCTACAGGATTATCCACTGTGTGAATATTCTCAACTGGAATAGCACCCTATGCTACTAAATCTCTGATGAAGTGCATCCTGATGTCGATGTGTTTGGCATGTTCATGGAACATTTGATTCTTCGTCAAATGTATTGCACTTTGACTACTACAGTAAACTAGGGCTGTTCAAGAAAACCGAAGAACCGAAAACCGAACCGGAACCGGTAGATTACCGGTTCCGGTTTCCGGTTTTACCGGTTTCGGGTTACCGGTTTTTACCGATTTACCGGTCGGTTTTCGGTTAATATTTTTTCATTACCGGTTGAACCGATAAACCGGTAATAATATTTATTACCGGTTAACCGGTTTATCGGTAAACCGATTTAAACCGGTAAACCAATAAACCGGTTAACCGGTAAAAACCGGTACTAACTTACTTTAATTGTTTATAATTTTTCAAATATTGAATCTATACAATATATACATATTGATATTTCTTACGCTTAGTAATACTTCACCGGTTCCACTAGAATAGTATATTATCACATATGTACAACACATAATAAAATAATTTGTTTTAAGTTCACACCACTCACTTATTCAGTGTTTGATAACTTCACTTTATGTTTTAATTGTATAAGTATAATGTAATTGTAGATCACATATAGTTATATTCGAAACTGGCATAATGAATTGGGTGGTGTGTTTTGCATATTCTCCCAACATTCTTTCATTGATGAAGAAGTTTCTCAAAATTTGATGAAGATGTTTGTTATTTATAATTTTGATCTTCTATTTTAATTTATGGCAATTCATAGCGATTCATTGCGTTGAAAATTCGTGCGATTAACCGATTTAATGAATCAAGTTTACCAAATCCGATAATGGTTTAATGGTTTTATACTTTCATATTAGATATTAGTATACAAGATTAACTCATGCTAGTTAATGGCTTTATAATTTCATATGAGATAATGAGATATCAGTGTCATAATAAGTAATAATTATTAAGTTATAATATAAATTATGAACTTATATGAAATGTCAAATATGATGTACAATAAAAAATTATAATAAAAATATTGTGTCTTCTCTAAAATCCAACCAAATTAATGTTGATTACATATTTTACGAGGTAATGATAAAATTTTAAATCAATAAGCAAAGCAATCAATGACTACGAGTAATGATGATTTGACAAAGAGGTGGTAAGTTGGTAAGTTGTTGGACGATTTCAACATTATTAAATATATAACGTTTTTACATTTTAAAAAAAAACCATGAACAATGTAATACTAATTTTTAATTTTATAGGTGAATAACAGTAGTTTATTTTTCATTTTTATAGGTGTCATTAGTCATCACTGTCATGCCATTAATTATTTTCAATTATTAAATTGAAATTCAAAAAATTTTGACAAGATTTTATTTATAATTGATCAAAATTTCTTGACACAAAATTGTAAAATTATTTAAACAAAAAGAATATCTAATAAGTAACATTCATTTAATATGTGTTACTTCTTTTGGCTTGTAATATGATGCTTTTAGAATCGCTTAGTTAAAAAAAAAAAAAAAAAAAGTAACATTCATTTTTAATATAATCCAAAATAAAACAAAAATAAAAAATAAAAAAGCCAAGCTTCAGCCTTCAATCATCCCAAATTCCCAATTCCCATGCCATCCATCAAGAAAGGAAGGAAAAAAGCAAATATCAAGTATCAACTATCAAATTAGTGGGTTAGTTATTGGGTTTAAGTTATTTGATTAGGTTTAAGTTATTTGTTAATTTGATTAGGTTTAAGTTATTTGTTTAGTGGGTTAGTTATTGGGCTCATAGTTGTTGAATTGCGATACGTATCGTGTATCGAAATGTAATTTCACGATACGCGTATCGTATCGTAAGATACGTTTGTATATAATAATATAGTATAAATTTTATAGATATTGAACATATATTAAAAAAATGTCATAATTATATTTTTTTTATTGTATATAAATAAGTATAAAAAGAATAAAATGAAAACAATGAATTAAAAAAAATTAGAAAGGAAATTAAATGAAAGATACGTGAGCAAATTAAAAAGACCTCCAAATTTGATGGCAATGAGATTCGAACCCGTGTGGATCGTGTGTGGAGTTTGAACACTAACCAATTAGGCAACCGCATGTTTTGTTTTATAAGTCTGAGCATATTACATATATAGGAAAGTGGGAGCGAGGGATGGGAACCGCCAACTTTGTTTGTCCCACATCGAGATTTTGTGAAATGTTGTGTATGTTGAATGCTTATAAAATGAGGAAGGCGGGCTGCTCACTTCCCACACAATCAAGCTTGAGTTGATCTCGGCTTAGAAGCCACGATAGCTTGGGCTTGAGCTTAGGAAAATTAAGCCGAGCTAAGCTTGATTTAGAGTGGTTTAGTTGTAAATTTTGAAGTGAGAAATTTTTGGTTTAAATTAAATTTTTTTTATTGGGTTGGGTTTAAATTAAAATTTTTAATTGGGCTAGTTCTGTAGATTGGTCTCATCCCAATAGCCCCAAAAAAATTCAAAATAAATAAAAAACCGGCAGAACCGAAAACCGACCGAACCGGTACTTACCGGTTGGTCTATCGGTTCTGCATAAAAAATGTAAAATCGGTACAAACCGAAACCAGTAAACCGCCCGGTTGAACACCCCTACAATAAACTATTAGTATACCCAACTCGCTGACCAAACGTAGCCATATAGCTTCTTTCACTGCTTCAGTGGCTGCCACGTACTTTGCCTCAGATGTTGACAAAGCAACAATCAATTGTAACGTTGCTTTCCAACTGACAGTACACCCACGAAGTGTGAAATCATTACCTGTCAAGGATCTTCTCTTGTCGAGATGTCCAGCATAATCCGAGTCCACATATCCGAAAACCCTTTCGGTGGTGTCTATGTGTTTCCCATAAACTAAGCCAACATCAGTAGTACCCTTCAAGTATCGCAAGATCTATTTTACCACCATCCAATGGACCTTCCCTGGGTTTCCCATGTATCGACTCACCACAACTGACAGCGTGAGCGATATCAGGCCTAGTGCAAATCAAGGTGTACATGATACTGCCAACATCACTAGCATAGGGAACAAATGACATTTGCTCTATCTCTTTCTCAGTCTTCAGAGATAAGTCTACCAAAATTTTGAAATGTGCAGCCAATGGAGTACTGACAGGTTCAACTCTTTGCCTGCCAAAGCGTGCCATCACCTTTTTTATTCCTTTTTTTCGTAGCACCCAAATCTTTCATCTTGAACTCCACAGTCAACTGAGCCTTTAAAATGTGGATCTCCGACATGTTCTCACAGGCAATCAACATGTCATCAACACACAAGAGCAAATAACCGAAAGACCCATCCTCGAGCTTCTTGAAATAAACACAACTATTATACTCGCTCCTACAGTAGCTTTTCCTAACCACCCAAGTATGATTCTCTAGAAGAGATTCAACCTCTTCTCCAATTGTAGCAATCCATTGTGCAAATTATCCATCATTGACAACTTCACGAGATGACTGTGGCTTGTGACTATCATTATCATCTGCTGCACCTAGTGCATATGCCACTAAGTCTGTATACCCATACCTTTGAGGAGGTCTGATCTCTCTCCTCTGCTTGTCTCTTGCCAAGGTATAGTGCTGCAATTGTTTTGTATTATTCTCCTCGGTAGAACGTCCATCTTCCTGTTCCACGCGATCTTAGTCCGCTAAGGTTTTATTAGAAGGCCCCACCTCAAGCTCCACCTTCTCACCGACATTATTATCTTCCATTTCTTTTGCCAACTCCATTTTTAGCATTTCTGCTTCAAATTTGAAGGTCACATCCCTACTTATGATGCATTTTCTTAGTTCAAAGCACCAAAGTTTGTACCCTTTGACTCCTTCAGGATAACCAAGAAATATGCATTTATTTGCCCTCAACTCAAGCTTGCCTTCATTTACATGAGCATAGGCAGGACAACAAAATATTCTGAAGTTATCATATTTGGCAAGGGCACCTGACCACATTTTTTCAGGAGTTTTGAAACCAATAGCTATACAAGGATATTTCTTGACCAAGTAACAAGCTGTGTAAACAGCTTTAGCCCATAACTCTCTTGACAACCCAGCATTTGAAAGCATACACCTTGCTTTCTCCAAAAGAGTTCTGTTCATCTGTTCTGTAAGCCTTTTTGCTGTGGATTATTTCTCACTGTACGATGCCTCACGATGTCATGATCCTTGTAGAATGCATTGAATTCACCTCCATAAAATTCTAGACCATTGTCAGTTCTCAGCCGCTTTACCGGCTTCCCAGTATTCTTTTCAATCAAAGCCTTCCATTGTTTAAGCTTGATGCTATGCACCTTTTAGATGAATTATTTTAGCACTTGTTATGGTAGTTTTCACGGGCTTTTGCCAAAGATTTTAATGTTTATTTGCAGTTTTGGAGATCGGGCCTAAGAAGAAAAGAATATGCGAAAAAGTAGAAGAATTGGAGCAAACGAGTCAAGCCTAAAAAGCCCACAAGAATTGTGGGCCAAATCAGGAAGAAAACCCACAGGAAAGATCAGCAGATCCAAATCGCATGAGAGGAAGAATTGCGAAGCAAGCAAAGAAGGAAATTGGATGCGTGGAATTTGGAATTAATTCCGATTGGAATCTGGCCGAAAAATCAAATTGGATTCCAATTAATCCAAGTGGGCCGAATTACCAATTGGAAGTCTTAATTAAATAATCCAATCCAATTGGATTGCAATTAAATCAAATCCATGGGCGGCCGTGCGCGTGTAAGAAGGAATAGGCTGCGAAACTTAAGGGAGAAGCAAAGAAGTTTTGGGCAGTTACCAATCCAAGAAGGAATTAAAGAGAAAAATTGGGAGTTACCAAATTTGAAGCAACTCCATGTGCTTAATTAGTTCTCTTTCCAATTAGAAGAAGATTTCTTTACTCCATTAGGAGATTGGTTAATTTCTGATTTGTATCCATATATATATGGGATTATTCCTGCACTTTTAGACACAAGTTTTTAGATAGAAGTTTTCTAGAAACAAGTTTTTATAGAATAGTTTTCTTAGTTAATTTTATTCTCCACGCATTATACAATATTCAGTTTAATTTTCCTCTATTTTTCTTTGTTCTAGTCTGTTTTGCTCTGTTTCAATCGTAACTTTGGATTTTCCCGACGGACAGTCTACCGTTTGGCCAAATCGACAGTTGTCAGATCACGAATTCTTAAATTCCAGTACAATATTCTCTTTTTTATTTTAATGTCTTCTTCTATATTTATGTGTTTTTCATTTTTTATCATGAGTAGCTAATTTCTTAGTTCCGGTATTATCTAAGAAGCCATAATCCGTGCATGTATGAAACCCAGGAATTAATCTAAGGTCTAATTAATTATGTTTCTAAATTGCTTGTGTTTATATGCCTAATTACTAAGATTATTGTAAGCCTGATCAACTTAGTTTAATCTGGTAGAGTCAGTGAGTGGCACAACTACCGGCCGAGTAATACAGGATTAATTGGGTAATAATTTCAAATGCATTGTCAGTAGGAATTATTAGTTTCGGGTTCTTCTAGTTCTTAATGCTTCTATCTGTTAATTAATAAGGTTTGCGGGGACTCGCGGTCTGTTAGTTAACGTAGTTAGAGAATAATTCCTTTGCAGGGACTCGCGAGGGATTATCGAGAATCTATGGGAGAATTGGGATTATTTGCGGGGACTCGCAGTAATAATATAACTGAAATGACATATGTAATTAAATAAGTTAGGAGGTTTATGATTACCTGCATGAGATTAAGGTGGATTTACATAATACCGGAATTTCTTATCATTAATTGATACTTCCTAAGTCTTTATTTTCATTATTAGTTTAATTATTATTTTTAAGTGACAACTCTAAGGTCTCTTAAGAGATGCAAAGGTGACTGCTAGTCAATAGTTTGGTTTATTTGCATGTTAAATTGGAATTTGAATTAAATTGCCGTATCTATGGATCGACCCTGTCTACTACTGTGCTATATTTTCTTAGCATCTTAATTGCAGATTTTAAGCAGTACTTTTACTGTATTTGGTAGACCCACGACAAGCTTTATCAAATTGGTGCCGTTGCCGGGGACGGTTACAATTTTTATTCTTTTTCCTGTTTAATGTGCATTGGTGTTTTCTTGTGTTGTGTATGACCAGATCTTCAGGTGCTAAATTACTTAGTGATCCAAAAATTGAGAAGACCTGCAAACACTTAGCCAAGGAGACACGGTTATGAAAACCCGCAAAAACAGAATCTGTCAGTCGACCGTTTGCCTAAACGGCCGGTAGCTCCGAAACAGAGTTTTTACATTGTGACTCTGAATCAGATCCAATGGGTGACAGAGAACGTGTAGAGGGCCCAGAAGAAGAGCCCACACTGAAAGATTTGTGCAGCCATGATACCGACGATAGAGCCTCAGCAGTAGTCACTCCGGCTTTGACCAACGGATTCCCACTCAAGAGCGGTTGGCTGAATGGCATCCCAAAATTTCATGGGGGTGGTAGGGATGATCCACACAACTTTCTTGCCGAGTATGTGAAGAATTGCAAGGCGGGGCGCCTACCCACAGGTGCCACCCTCGACCAGCTGAAATTGGTGGCCTTCCCATATGTCCTGACAGGTCCACCAAACAGGTGATTTTCATCATTGCCACCAAATTCTATCACCACCTGGCAGCAGATGAAAAATTTGTTCTTGAAGAAATACTTTCCTCCAACAAAAACCAACTTGGTTATGAAGGAGATCAGCAACATTCAACAAGATGTAGATGAGTCCCTGGGCAACTACTGGATGAGAATCAATGAACTGGTGAAGAGCTGTCCAAATCACAATATTCAGAGGCATAATTACTTCAATATTTCCACCATGGGTTGTGCACCAATGATCGAAACCACATGGATTCATCCAGCAATGGGGCATTCCAGAATAATATAGTAGCCAAGGCCAGAAAGATGATTGAAGACACCATCGAGTCCAGAAGGCAATTCGGGGAACCCGCCTGTTTGGCCAAACGGCAGGCTGAAGTTCGATTTATTGATGATTCTGGGGAGGAAAAATTAAATCAGCTCACTGCTAGTATGGGAAAATTGACTACAATAGTGGTAAAACTTGCAACCTCAACCAGCAGTAACAAAGAGGAAATTGTGTGTCCATGTTGTGGCAATCCGGAACACTTTGCACAGAATTGCAATCTTGTGCAGGAAGAAACAATAGCTCAGGCTAATGCTGCAGGAAATTGGCACAATAATTCCAATGGAAACTGGCAACGGAATGCACCCAGGAGGGATCCATACTCAAATACATACAATCCGGGATGGAAGGACAATCAGAAGTTTGGTTGGAAAAATCCAGAAGAGGGAGTTCAAGTTCCTTTTCCCTCATAGGCAAATCAACAAGGTCCTGTTCAGATTATGGGGAATCCCAACTAACAAGCTTCAAATCCAAATATGGGGAGCAATAACCGGAGTAATGGACCAATGTACAGGCCCCCAAATCAGAGGAATTTTTTCAATCCAAATCAGAACAATCTAAGAGGAGCCAGACCAATGGAGGAAGCTATGGCAGAGCTGTTTGCGCAGCAGAAGGAGCAGCGAATAGCCATAGATGGGATTGCCAGAGTGTTATCTCAGTTATCTGCTTCAATGCAAGAACTAAGAGGGAACCAAGGCCATTTACCCTCTCAAGTGTAGGTTCCGCATGTGGAGAATATAAGTACAATAAGTCTGAGAATAAAGGAACGGGAACTAGCTGTGCAAAAATTACCATCTGCAGGGGACGATTTGCCCAAACCAACAGTAGTCACTGAACCCGAACTGAAAAATTCAATATCTAGACTGCAGAATCAAGGGGCAACTTATAGGCCACCCCAACAGATGTATTTTCAGAATCAGAATGCTAATCAACAACAGAAGGGTGGTAAATCAATAGAGGGTGTGATTGGCGAACTTGTTGGACAACAGAAAGAACAAAGGACCACTATTGATTACTTAGCCAACATGATGTCACAGTTAGCCATTTCTCTCAAGGAGATAAAAGGTGACTACGGTAAACTACTCGCTCAGGTCCAGGTTCTGCCCAGGGAGAATGTAAGTACAATAAAAAGAGTAGAAGTATTGGAACCAGCTGTGCAAAAATCATAGTCAATAGTGGGCCGTTTGCCTAAACCGATGGGTGATCCAGAAGCTAAAAATTCAAAGCAACCCGAACCTGAGGAGGTAATCGTTATCAGATCTGAATCTGAACCTGAGAAGAACCCTGCCCTAGTCACAGTGATCAAGGATGAGTACAAATATATGCCGCCATTCCCAAATAGCTTACGGCCCAAGGAAAGGAAAATAACAGAGGCCACGATTGACTACTTAGAGGTTTTTGAAAAGATGGAGGTCAACCATCCATTCTTGAAGGCAATTAAGCTCCCCCAGTTGGGAAGTTTTTGAAGGAATTCATGGCAGGGAAGCCAAGAGGGGCGAGCAAGGTGGTGTTAGGAGAGAATGTCTCGGCAGTGATTCAAAAAAAAGCTCCCTCCCAAATGCAAGGATCCAGGTATGTTTCTTTACCTCGCATCATTGGAAATAAGAAAATATAGCATGCTATGTGTGACCTTGGTGCTGCCATTAATGTTATGCCTTTGTCAATTTATGAGGCTTTAGCTGGTGTTAAGCTTGTGGATACAAAGACAGTAATACAACTAGCAGATAGGTCATGTGTGCACCCTGAAGGTGTACTTGAGAATGTTTTGGTTCGTGTGAAGTCCTTTGTTTATCCTGCTGACTTTTATGTGATTAAGATGCATAATGATCCGCCCAAAGAATCTACTGGTGTATTATTGGGTCGCCCATTTTTGAAAACTTCTAAGGCAGTGATTGATGTGTATAATGGCTCTATCCGTTTAGATCACTGTGGTCAGAAGCATACTTTTAGTATCGATGATGCCATGAAAAATCCACAAGCTGTGGTGAAGGTGAATAGTGTTGACCTGCATGACCCTCTTGTCCAAGAATCTCTAGAGACCAATTTTTTGTAGGACAAGATGGAGATGGTTTTTCCTAAGGGATCGACTAATTTCAAGGGTCTGAATATGAGTGAAGAAAAGACCCTAACACAGGACTTGGAGAAACCCCCAGGTGATAGGAAGGAACAAAATTCTGAAAAAAGGTGTGTCAAAACTAATGTGCAAAAAAAAGGCAATAAAAAAACATGGTTTGATACACCCACACAAGTTGACACTGGTCAACAAGTCGATCAAGGAAGAAGGGGAGTGTTTGAAAGATCTGAGATAAAAGGTCTTCCAAGAGAGTTCAAAAAGAATAAGGGGAAGCTACTAGGCAAGGGGCCTGTTTGCCCAAATGAAGAAGTGTGAGTGCAAGGCATGTAGTATTTCAAAGATTCTGCCAGATCCAAACAGTGGAACCAAATTCACTATTGAGATTTCCTAATCATTAACAAAAGATGAAGTTGCGTCTGGCCAAGACGTTAAAGAAAAGCGCTACTAGGAGGCAACCTAGTTTATTGTAATAGTTTAGTAAAAAAAAAAGAAAAAGAAAAAAAAAAGTAGTTTAGTTGTTTTTTATGTGTTTTGTTAGTCTTTTCACAATTTAATTATTTTTTACACGGATTAGAGGAGCGAATTTTGAAGCCAGAAAGGCGCATCACAATTTTCAGGGGCCAAATTTCACCACTCGGGGAGTCCAAGGGCCGGCAGTGCAATTTTTCCGTACCAACAGCATTAATTCCAAAATTTAGGGTTCAATTGCAAGATTTCAAAAAGTTCAGGGACTAGAGCTACAATTATTGGAAGCAAGGGCCATGAGTTGCAACATTAGAGGGCTGAACTATAAAGTCCTAAAACTACAGGGACCCTATTGCAATTACTAAGAACCCACCTCACCCAATTTTGGGGATTTTTTGCCCGAACCTCTTATTAGCCCAATTTAGCCCACCAACCCAATTACCCAGCCATTTACCCGACCAAGCTACCCATTTACCCGACCCAATTACTCTACCCATTTACCTTACCCAATTACCCAACCCAATTCCCTTTTCCCTAATTTATCTGCACTTTCCCCCCCAGTACTTCATCTTCTTCCTTTCGGATTTCCATCGCCACCTCCCCAAATTAACTTACTGCCACCTCTCCATTTGTCTCAACCACCCAACGCCACATATACCTAGGTAAGTTTTTCTATTTCTCATTTTTTTTTTTTGTCTTGTTTGCTGTTTTGTGTTGCTATTTTTGTGGTGTTTGTTTTTTTGCTCTATATCCAGCCCTGTTTTTTTGTTCTTCACTTCATGCTTAAAGGTATAGGGTTGTGTCATGTTTTTCATAATTTTTGGTGTTAGTATGTAACCCCAATTTTTCGTTGTCTTTGCTTGAGGACAAGCAATTTTTTTAAGTGTGGGGATGTAGGGACATTTGTCTTAAAATTTTAATTTTTGTTTTGTTTGAGAGTCAAGTTGTCGCTGCCTTTAATCTGATTTGGATCTGAAAAATGCATCATAGATGAAGTGTGACATGAAGTATGCATGCTGACATTTTGATTAATTAATTGGAGAAGTCTTGAATTAGTTAAATCTTGAAATATGCATGTTTTCCCTTCTCTTAAGCCATTGTACTGAGCCTAAATGCTTAATTGTTCAGGGAGAATCATTTGCTTGCCTGTCAAGATGGTATGAATAGCATATGGCGAGATGATGGGGAACCTTCTTAGGATTAACCACTTTTGGCTTGCTTTCTTAACCTACCTTGTTATATCCCTAGAAACCAAGTTGAAGCCTTGTATACAAATGTTTTTTTTCTAGTCAGTAAATAAGCCAAGGCCAATTTTTGTGATAAATCCTTTCTACCCCCCCCCCCCCCCCCCAAGTGTGTGTTGAATTGCTGAATTATGAATGAAGTCAAGTGGTGCACTGTTTAATCAATATATGTGGATTAATTAGCTAATATATGTGTATACCCAAAGTTAAAAAGCTCATGGAAAGCAAAAAAAAAAGAAAGAGATAAAGAAAAAAGTTGTTGATATTGTGAAATTCTGCAAAGTTTTAAAGTTGTGATATTATGAGCTGGGTAAAAATGTAAAATGTTGAATTTGTGAGCCATATCCGCGCAAAGTGCAAAAATGCTGAATGAAACAGGTGCCAGTTTGCCGAAACCGAAGGGGGCTGTGAAGAATTCTAAAGAGAGGTTTAGCAACTGAAGTTTAATTTTTGAGAAACACACTGGGATTGAATTTTTTTGTAGGTGGCCTAGAACCCTTAGGATCTATCCAAAGGTTTGAACCCAAGCCTTACGCTGTGTCCCTTGATTAGAAGGTTGTTTCTTAACTGCTGTGTATCTATTCCTTCTATACTGTGGCGATGGTCAACTATCAAGCATGTATGATTCTGGCTAGATTAGGATTTACTTTTGTCCTGATTTTTTCTGGAAAATGTGAGATTGTGTGCATTACTAACCATAGAGTGCTGTTTTGGGAATTATTGCATGTTTTTGGATTTAGCCGATGGAAGGACTATTTTTTGTGAAGTAAATAGAACACATACATACGAATTGAAGTATTGATTTTGTGGTGTGAGTAAGCTCCAGAAAAGAGAAAAGGCAGATTTGTGAGTTCTGTTTTGAGTCTTATTTTGAGTGAAAGTAATAGTAATTGTTTTTATTCGAGTTATTCCAAGGAGTCTTGTGTGTCACATTCTGTTTGTGTTTTATTCTGTCTGGATAAGTTGAGAAAGGAAGTATGAGTGAATTTTTGAATTAATGGGTATGCTCTAGTTCTTCACTTCACGCTTGAAGGCAAGCATCATTCAAGTGTGGGGATATTTGATATGCATCTTTTAGGTGTATTATTTTAGCACTTGTTATGGCAGTTCTCACGGGTTTTTGCCCAAGATTTTAATGTTTATTTGCAGTTTTGGAGATCCGGCCTAAGAAGAAAAGAATGTGAAAAAAAGTAGAAGAATTGGAGCGAAAGAGTCAAGCCTAAAAAGCCCACAATAACTGTGGGCAAAATCAGGAAGAAAGCCCACAGGAAAGATCAGCAGATCCAAATCACGTGAGAGGAAGAATTGCGAAGCAAGCAAAGAAGGAAATTGGATGCGTGGAATTTGGAATTAATTTCGATTGGAATCTGGCCGAAAAATCAAATTGGATTCCAATTAATCCAAGTGGGCAGAATTACCAATTGGAAGTCTCAATTAAATAATCCAATCCAATTGAATTGCAACTGAATCAAATCCATGGGCGGCCGTGCACGTGCAAGAAGGAATAGGCCGCGAAACTTAAGGGAGAAGCAAAGAAGTTTTGGGCAATTACCAATCAAAGAAGGAATTAAAGAGAAAGATTGGGAGTTACCAAATTTGAAACAACTCCATGTGCTTAATTAATTCTCTTTCCAATTAGAAGAAGATTTCTTTCCTCCATTAGGGGATTGGTTAATTGCTGATTTGTATCCATATATATATGGGATTATTCCTGTACTTTTAGACACAAGTTTTTAGAGACAAGTTTTTAGATAGAAGTTTTCTAGAAACAAGTTTTTATAGAATAGTTTTCTTAGTTAATTTTATTCTCCACGCAATATACAGTTAATATTTGGATTAATTTTCCTCTGTTTTTCTCTATTTTTCTCTATTTCAATCGTAACTTTGGATTTTCCTGACAGACAGTCTACCGTTTGGACAAACCGGCGGTTGTCAGATCGCGAATTCTTAAATTCCAGTATAGTATTCTTTTTTTTCTTTTAATGCACTACTACAAAATAGAGTTTTAACGGCTGCGGATTAATGGCAGAAAATAGAAAACCGTCGTTATAAAAGAAATACGGACTTTCTACGGTAGTTTTAAAATAAACCGCCGTAGAAAGGACTTTCTACGATGGTTTTATTATAACCGCCGTAGAAAGGGACCTTCTACGGTGGTTATAATCAAACCGCTGTAGAAAGGGACCTTCTACGGCGGTTTATAATCAAACCGCCGTAGAAAGTCCCTTTCTACGGCGGTTAAACAGTTAACCGCTTTAGAAGGTCTCTTTCTACGGCTGTTTGATTATAACCGCCGTTGTATTGACGTATTTAACCCTAAATAACAACGTGTATCTCCATATCATGGCCGAAAGTATTGTTCTCCAAATTTCTACTACGGTTTTGCACCTTTGATGTAAAGAATCGTCATTTGAAGCTAAAATTTACCACCTTAAGGTTAGAAACTTCTAAAATTTCTCAGTAATTGCTTATTCTTGTACTTTAGATATGTGTATATTGAATTTATTTTTATTTATGGTAAAGTACTGAAAATTAAAGTTGCAATCCATGTATATGGTGAAACTTAGTATTGTGAAACCCTATTTAGTTATACTATGTAGTTTTTAGGTGATGTGATTTGATTTATAGTGTTTGATTTTTAATGGATGATGTTCATATAATTAGCACTACTTAGAGTGTGTATTAATTTTTAATGCATTGCATGTGTTTGATGAAATGCATAAATGAAAAACTTATGGGTTCTTCTTCATTTGATTATGTCTATTGCGCATGTGTTGGTTATGCATTATTTTTTCATTGAGGTATTATATTAGTTTTAATTATATGAGTAACATTAGTATGACATGTACTAAGACAAGCATGCAACTTGATACTTTCTACATTGTTTGTTAAATTATTATTTGGGTTTTTTAATTATTTGAAGGAGTTAGTTACACATGGATCGAACCTCCGATTTTATGCGAAAGCAGTTGAGAATTTTATTGAATTGGCTTATAAGAATACAAAGTATGTCCATTGTCCGTGTAAAGCTTGTAAAAATGGTGCGCGGTTTCATAACTCAGATACAATAAGATTCCATTTATATTGGAACGGATTTGATCCTTCTTATAAATTGTGGATTTGGCATGGTGAAAGTATTGATAGTTTACCTAAGCAAAGAAAATCTCATGCAAAAGGAGATGATGGGATTACTAGAGATCGATTAGATGACATGATTGAGGATGTGGCCGAGGATTTTGCTGATAACCCGAAAGTTCTTGTTTCCATTTTGGGTCACAATAAGAAGCCTCTATACAACGATTGCACTAGATATACATGCTTGTCTAGTGTTTTGAAGTTGTTTAATTTGAAAGCGGCAAATAGGTGGTCAAATACTAGTTTTACAGTCAGATTGAGGGTATTGAAAGATATGCTCCCAGAAGATAATGAACTTCCAGATCGAATTTATGAGGCGAAAAAAATATTGTGTCCAATGGATATGGAGTATAAGAAGATCCACGCTTGCCCAAACGATTGCGTCCTCTGCAGGAATGAGTATAAGGATTTATTGCTTTGTCCTAAGTGTAAAACTTCACGATACAAAAACAAGCAGTTGTGTGATAAGGTTGAAGACAGTTCTGATGCGCAAAAGAAGGGGTCACCGGCTAAGGTTCTGTGGTATCTTCCTATAATACCGAGATTTAAACGGTTGTTCGGTAATACAAAAGATGCAAAACTTATGACATGGCATTCAGATCAGTGTATTCCAGTGATGATGACAAGGTGATAATGCATACATCAAACAGACTCAGATCAGTGGAAAAAAATTGATTCAATGTATCCTTCATTTGGGGGAGAAGCTAGAAATTTGAGGCTTGGTTTGTGTACTGATGGAATGAACCCGTTTGGCAGTCTGAGTAGCACACATACCTCATGGCCAGTGATGTTGGTTATTTACAATTTTCCGCCTTACTTGTGTATGAAGCGCAAGTATATACTTATGTCTCTAATGATTTCAAGCCCACGGCAACCAGGAAATGACATCGATGTGTATCTTGCTCCTCTTATTGAAGATTTGAAAAAGTTATGGGATGAAGGTGCACTTGTGTTTGATGCATACCGTGAAGAAATGTTCACATTACATGCCATGTTGTTCTGTACCATTAATGATTTTCCTGCATATGGAAACTTGTCTGGGTACTCTGTTAAAGGGCATAAAGCATGCCCTATATGTGAGCAGAGTACAGATTTTTGTTAGCTTGCACATGGGAGGAAGACAGTATACCTTGGGCATCGCAGATTTCTTCCTGAGACTCATCCGTATCGCCGTATGAAAAGAGCATTCAATGGATTTCAAGAGTTTAGAAAATCTCCAGAACCCTTGAGTGGGCCAGAGGTGAAAGCTCGTGTGACGGACATTAATGTGGAGTTTGGAAAACCTTCGGAGTCCAGCAATAATGATACATGTTGTTGGAAGAAAAAATCCATCTTTTTTGAACTTTCATACTGGGAGAACTTGGATGTCAGACATTGTCTCGACGTTATGCATATTGAGAAAAATATTTGTGAAAGCCTGTTAGGTACGCTTTTGAACATCGCTGGTAAAACTAAGGATGGTTATAACGCGAGACTTGATATGGTTGATATGAACATAAGATCAAATTTAGCACCGGTAGCTCGAGGACAGCGCACATATCTACCCCTTGCCTGTCACACTTTGTCCAGAAAAGAGAAAAAACAACTGTGTTCAAGTTTACGTAGCATCAAAGTTTCATCCGGATATTCTTCAAATGTAAGTAGACTTGTTTCCTTGAAAGATTTAAAACTGGTTGGTTTGAAGTCTCATGATTGCCATGCCTTAATGCAACAATTGTTGCCTGTAGCTATTCGCTCGATATTGCCCAAGCATGTTAAGTCTAGTATAAGAAGACTTTGTTTCTTCTTCAATGCTATATGTAGCAAGGTTATCGCGCGCGAAAGACTTGATCAGTTACAAGATGAAATAATTGTTGTCCTTTGTCAATTAGAAATGTATTTTCCACCCGCCTTTTTTGATATTATGGTACATTTGGTGATTCATTTGGTTAAAGAGATAAAAATATGCGGGCCTGTTCATTTGCGATGGATGTACCCATTCGAGCGATATATGAAAGTATTTAAGGGGTCTGTTAAGAATCGTTATCGTCCTGATGCTAGTATTGTTGAAGTTTATATAGTTAAGGAGGTAATTGAGTTTTGCACTGAGTACTTGGCCGATACAGCATCAATTGGAATATCTAAGAATCGTCACGATGGGAGGATTACAGGTATGGGCACAAGGGGAGGAAAAATGTTTACGCCTTCTAATGTTGAATTGATGAAGGCGCATCTCTACATACTGCGGAATTCTGAAGAAGTTGAGCCCTATGTGAGAGACCATATGCGTTGAATAAGAACGTCTTATCCTGCTTGGACGGATCAAAATGTGCTCAATGAACATATTCGGACATTTGTCTATTGGTTTGGTAATGCTGTCATGGGCAAAGACGTTTCGGAGACATTGAAATAGTTGGCGTTTAAGCCCAGCCATGCGGTACGAGCATTTTCATGCTATGACATAAATGGATATTCATTTGCTACTAAGAGACAAGAAGAGAAGAGTACGGCACAAAACAGTAGTGTTACATTAATCTAGGAGGCTTTACATGTTTTTAGCAGGAACGATAAAAATCCAATGTATGCAAGCATGGCATATTACGGAGTGATCAAAGATATTTGGGAGCCTGACTATGTTTGTTTCAAAGTAGCTATATTTCGATGCAAATGGGTTGATAATAATAATGGGGTTTGAACTGATGATCCATTGGGTTTTACCTTGGTTGACCTTAATCGAGAGGGTTTCAAGGGGGAACCATTTATACTTGCATCGCAGGCAAAACAGGTTTTTTATATCACCAATCCTTGTGACGAACATTGGTCTGTTGTTCTTCATGGTAAACAACATCACGGAGTGGAAGGGATTGATACAGAAGAAGGGCTTTATGAGGCGGGCCCTTTCTCTAGTGGGTTACCTGAATCGAGAGCAATTGAAGAAGATAGGGAACTTGATAAATACATACTTCGTGATGACCACAGCGAAGGATTATGGTTCGAGGATCAAGTGTCTTATAAGAGAAAGAGAATAAGTTAAGAATCATTTTCAGGTATATTATTTTTATTTTTATTTTTTGCTGTGGGTGTGTGTGTGTGTGTGTATTTATATATGTATATTTGATTTTAATGAAACGAGGTGGACATAATTTTATAACAACATTTATTTTTATCTTTCATACTGTCTGATTGAAGCAAGTAACAACTTGGATGAAGCCGCGCAATCAAGGGATGAAATTTCCAGGGAACTTCATATAGCGAAATGTTTATAAATGAATTTGTTATTGCTGGAAATTGTGTGAAGCTTTTGTGTTGATGTTAGGATGACAGAGTGTTTTGGTTAAATTTATAGGGGAGATTCTGTAGGAATTGATTTTAAACTGAATTCCGTATTATTTGAAGTAGTTGGAATCTTAATGAAGTATTTAATTATGTGCATATCCTTGATAGGGAGTATGTTACATTTATAGGAGAGACTTTGTCGAATTTTCTGGCAAATTGATTTCCTTGTTTTTCATTTATGATTAAATGTCCCATGTCTTTTTTTTTTTTTTTGCAAGGAGTAGTTTTGGTAAAATTTACAGGGGAAGCTCTACAATGATTTTTGTTTTGATTTTATATTTAACTCTTAATAAATTACTTTTCTGTTCATCGGAAAAAAGATATTCATTTAGCGAGGCTAGTTATTGACCGCTAAATGAATTAATTATTCGTTTATCGATTAATAAATCTTTATTATTTTAGAGAGATTCTTCAATATATTTTCTATTGAGGCGCGCTTCATACCGGCGGCAACCTATTTCTATTTTTTGCCTCTTAGCTAGCATGCATGTGTACGAAACATACAGAAGCGCTAGAAAATTATTAAGACTATATAAGGATACGACATTGAGTACTTGTACCCAATTGTAAAGAGTATTAACTCTTTCAAGCTATTTTTGTTTTATCTTAACATAATTGTAATTATTGATTGCCTTTAATTATTAAAATAGAGATAATTTTTAATTGGGCACTTAAGAATTCATTTTTCTTATACTACTTACTTAAAGCATTTATCGCTTTAATTATTTTATCCGGTTCGCCAAGTCGAAAACGCAGAAAATTTAGGGAATTAAGACAATGAAGCTTACATGTACTTTTACGAAAGTTATTAATTTTGCGCTTTTACCTAAAATTATTGTGTAATAGTACATGAAATTTTTCGATGGAATGGTGTACGGGAAAATTTGAAATTTAATTATTAAATGTTTCATACAAGGCTTGCTTATGTACATAATTAATAAATATAGTGTAAATTGGGTATATAATATTATGATGACAAAGTTTTGGGGTTAATTTATGAAAATGAAAAAAAAATAGAAATTAATAGGGTTTAGGGTTCATAAAATAAAATAAAAATAGAAATTTATGCGCGCGCGGGAATTGGCTCCAATTGTTTCCACTTTACTACGGCTGGTCAAAAAAAGCCACATTAAAAAATACTTTCTACGGCCGTTCAAGCTGAAACCGTCGTAGAAAGTATTCAGCTTCAACCACCATAGAAAGTATTTTCTACGGCGGTTTCAGCTTGAACCGCCATAGAAAGTATTTTCTACGGCGGTTCTTCCTTGAACCGCCGTAGAATAAACCGCCAGTCTAAATTCAAATTTGTTAGTCTAATATCTCTAATTTCCCCACAGTTCCCCTGCTTCTCCCCTGCATTCCCCTGTAATATTGGATATGCAATTTAATAATAATCAACCGGTGCAAGTAAATAAAATATATTATATTTTGCAACATACTAAATTTAATGTATTTCACTATACGTATTTGATTAATATTATCGTCCTTAATTGCAAATATATATATAAATATATATATATAATATAGTACCTTTACTAGAAGGAGAAGAAGAATTAGTAGCAGGTTATCAAACGGAATATTCGGGTATCAAATTTGGTTTACTTTACGTTGCTTCGTATCTAAATCTACTAGTTTCTTCATTTTTCTTCTGACTCTTTTTCAAATTCGATAAATGTTGGTTGATCCTATATTTCATTATAGTTCTATGATTCAGAGTATCCTTTACTATTCCTATTTGATCCCTTTGAATTCCATATTCGAAGTTGCTATCGGATCTATTCATTAAAAAGAATCGATTCAATACATTTCTTATGTACCCATAGGTACAATATTATATATATATATATATATAGTTAATGAAATCCAGTAAGTATTTCTTTTTTTTTATTCGGCCCTTAAGCATTAATTTTTCTTATACTACTTACTTAATGCATTTATCGATTTGATTATTTTATCCCGTTCGCCCAAGTCGAAAACGCAGAAAATTTAGGGAAAATAATGAAGCTTATTACTTTATCAAAGCTTACATGTAAATTTACGAAATTTATTAATTTTGAACTTTTACCTATAATTATTGTGTAATAGTACGTGAAATTTTTCGGTGGAATGGTGCACGGGAAAATTTGAAATTTAATTATTAAATGTTTCATAAAAGGCGAGCTTCGGTACATAATTAATAAATATAATATAAATTGGGTATGTACTATTATATTTCCAAAATTTGGGGTCAATTGATGAAAATGAAAAAAATATAAATTAATAGGGTTTAGGGTTTGGGGTTTAGGGTTCAGAAAATGAAATAAAAATAGAAATTTATGCGCCCGCAGGAATTGGCTCCAATTGTTTCCACTTTTCTACGGCGGTTCTTCCTTGAACCGCCATAGAATAAACCGCCGGTCTAAATTCAAATTTGTTGGTCTAATTAATAATTCTAATTTCCCCACAGTTTCCCTGCTTCTCCCCTGCATTCCCCTGTAATATTGGATATGCAATTTAATAATGATCAACCTGTGCAAGTAAAAAAAATACATTATATGTTGCAACATACTAAATTTAATGTATTTCACTATGCATATTTGATTAATATTATCGTCCTTAATTGCAAATATACATATATATATATAAATATATATATATAGCTAATGAAGTCCAGTAAGTATTTCTTTTTTTTTTATTGGGCCCTTAAGCATTAATTTTTTCTTATACTACTTACTTAATGCATTTATCGATTTGATTATTTTATCCCGTTCGCCCAAGTCGAAAACGCAGAAAATTTAGAGAAGATAATGAAGCTTATTACTTTATCGAAGCTTACATGTAAATTTACGAAATTTATTAATTTTGATCTTTTACCTATAATTATTGTGTAATAGTACGTGAAATTTAAATGCAAATGGTTCAAGGGAAAATTTGAAATTTAATTATTAAATGATTCATAAAAGTCGAGCTTCTGTACATAATTAATAAATATAATGTAAATTGGGTATGTAATATTATATTTACAAAATTGTGGGTTTAATTTATGAAAATGAAAAAAAAATTTAATAGCAAAATATGCCCGCGCGGGAATTGGCTCCAATTTTTTTCCCCTCTTCTACGCCAGTTCACGAAAAACCGCTTTAGAACCAAACATTCTACGGCGGTTCAACCAAAAACTGCCGTAGAACCAACTTTCTATGGTGGTTCAAAGTGAAACCGCTGTAGAAAGTAACCTTTCTATGGCGGTTTCACTTTCTATGGCGGTTCAAAGTGAACCGCCGTAGAAAGTAGGTTCTACGGCGCTTCAAAAACAACCGCCTTAGAAAATACTTTCTACAGTAGTTCTTCCTTGAACCGCCGTAGAAAATACTTTCTAGGGCGGTTCAAATTAAACCGCCGTAGAAAGGTGACTTTCTACGGCGGTTCTTCCTTGAACCGCCGTAGAAAAATTGGAAACAATTGGAGCCAATTCCCGCGCGCGCATAAACTCAAATATTTTGGTCTAATATCTACAATTTCCCCACAGTTCCCCTGCTTCTCCCCTGCATTCCCCTGAAATATTGGATATGCAATTTCATAATGATCAACCGGTGCAAGTAAATAAAATACATTATATTTTGCAACATACTAAATTTAATGTATTTCACTATACATATTTGATTAATATCATCATCCTTAATTCCAATATATATATATACATATATATAAGCTAATGAAATCCAGTAAGTATTTCTTTTAATTGGGCCCTTAAGCATTAATTTTTCTTATACTACGTACTTAATGCATTTATCGATTTGATTATTTTATTCCGTTCGATTATTTTATTCCGTTCGCCCAAGTCGAGAATGCAGAAAATTTAGGACTAATAATGAAGCTTATTACTTTATCACAGCTTACATGTAATTTTACGAAATTTATTAATTTTGAGCTTTTACCTAAAATTATTGTGTAATAGTTCATGAAATTTTTCAGTGGAATATTGGTGCACGGGAAACTTTGAAATGTACTTATTAAATGTTTCATAAAAGGCGAGCTTCTGTAATTAATAAATATAATGTAAATTGGGTAGGTACTATTATATTTACAAAATTTTGAGGTTAATTTATGAAAATGGAAAAAAAACATTAGTAGGGATTAGGGTTTAGGGTTTAGGGTTAGGGTTCAGAAAATGAAATAAAAATAGAAATTTATGAACGCGCAGGAATTGGCTGCAATTGAAACTACTTTTCTACGGTGGTTCAACCGAAAACCACCGTAGAATCAACTTTCAATGGCGGTTCAGTGTGAAACCGCCGTAGAAAGGTGGGTTTCTACAGCAGTTTATTTTTGAACCACCGTAGAAAGTATTCTCTACGGCGGTTCTTCATTGAACTGCCGTTGAACCAACCTGCCGATCTAAATTCAAATTTGTTGGTCTAGGGTTTAGGTTTTAGGGTCTAGGGTTGTGGTGTAATATCTCTACTTTTCCCACAGTTCCCCTGCTTCTCCCCTACATTCCACTGTAATATTGTATATATTCAATTTAATAATGATCAACCAATGCAAGTAAATAAAATACATTATATTTTGCACCATACTAAATTTAATGTATTTCACTATACATATTTGATTAATATTATTGTAATTGCAAATATATATATATATATATGTAAGCTAATGAAATCAAGTAAGTATTTTTTTTTTTTTTTTTGGCCACTTAAGCATTAATTTTTCTTATACTACGTTCCTAATCCATTTATCGATTTGATTATTTTATCCCGTTCGCCCAAGTCGAAAACGTAGAAAATTTAGGGAAGATAATGAAGCTTATTACTTTATCGACGCTTACATGTAAATTTACGAAATTTATTAATTTTTATCTTTCACCTATAATTATTGTGTAATAACACGTGAAATTTAAATGCAAATGGTTCAAGGGAAAATTTGAAATTTAATTATTAAATGGTTCATAAAAGTCGAGCTTCTGTACATAAGTAATAAATATAATGTAAATTGGGTATGTAATATTATATTTACAAAATTGTGGGGTTAGTTTATGAAAATGAAAAAAAAAATTTAATATCAAAATATGCCCGCGCGGGAATTGGCTCCAATTTTTTTCCCCTCTTCTACGCCGGTTCACGAAAAACCGCCATAGAAAGAACATTCAACGGCGGTTCAACCGTGAACTACCATTGAACCAACTTTCTACGGCGGTTCACGGTTGAACTGCCGTTGAATGTAACCTTTCTACAGTAGTTTCACAATGAACTGCCGTAGAAAGTTGGTTCAACGGAGGTTCGCGATTGGATCACCGTTGAACCAACCCGCCGGTCTAAATTCAAAATATTTGAACTGAGACATTTTTTCCCCTTCTTCTCCCCTGCTTCTCCCCTGTTTGTCTCTCCCTTCTCCAGCCGTCACCGGCGCAACCCGGCGAACTCCGCCCATTTCCCGCACTTCCCGACGGCTGCTTGGCGTGCTGATCGTACGTCGAGGACCAAGGTCCGATCTTTGTGTGTCGCTTCACCCCGGCCAACATTTCTTCTATTTTCCCACTCCAATATTTTTGGCCTTGGATGTAGGAGTGCAAACATAAGGTTTATCCAACTTCTATCCTTGCATTTTAAAGCTTTTGCAATGTTACCTTCCATTTTGTAATTACTTTCGATTCCACTAGGGTTTTTGTGCACAATATAATGTTGATTTTGGGTTTGATGCTAGTGATGAATGATTGGAATGCTTTGGGATTTATCGATTGTTGGTTGCCTTGGTTTGGTTGTTGAATTTCGTGTTTTGTCCTACATAAGTTGAGAACCTAGGTGTTTGATTGGGATTTCAATTAAGTACCCTTTCAATTCGGGTTTCCTTCACTAAGATGAGAAACACAAATGTTGATTTCAGTTTTGCTTGATTAATTTGAGAACATTGGTGTTTGATTTCGGTTCTTAGTCAATTTAGTGTTCCTCCTTTAGTGATAATGAGGAAAATGCTTGGTTGTTGAGTCCACTATGTGGAATTTAAGCTTTATAGGGTTCCTTCTTTGGGGCTCCCTTGTTTCAATGTCTTGAATGCCCCTTATGTATTGAAAGTAAAGCTATCTTTGCATCAATGTAAAACATTTTTATTGCACAAGCACAAAGTACCTTTTGAGTGTTGCTTCTCTTGTTTTAGGGAACTTGATACTTTTTAGGCGTGAAGTACACCTCCTTTACGCTTTTACCTTTCTCCCTATATTTTGGTTTTTCCCTTTAGTAGACATGATTTTTCTCATTAGTTGTTGGTTGTGAAATGTGAAGTACTTTATCAATGGTACCCTTTATAAGTCAACTTTTTTTGGGGCTCCTTTGGTTTAAGTTGGATAATGGCACTTGTGTATTGCAAATATAACTATCTCCTCTTCGCTTTCCCTTATCTTTGTTTGAAATGTGTGAAATATGCTTTGTGAGTCATTCTCCTTGATGAGGGAGATTTTTTTCATAACTGTAGAGTTTGAAATATCACTTCTCCTTAAATCTTTTACCTTTTGCACTTTAGTGTTTCTCCTTTAGTGCTAAGGAGGATAAGGCTTTGTGGTTGAGGGGACGGTGTGTTCCTCCCTTGGTTTAATGTCATGAATTCCCCTAATCTATTGAAAGTGAGGCTATGGTTGCATCAATGTAAAGCTTCTTTATTGCAAAAGCCCAAAGAAATTCTCTTGTTTTAGGGAAGGAGAGTATTTTTTAGGAGTGAAGTACTCCTCCTTTAAGCTTTCACCTTTCTCACTAAATTTTGGTTTTTTTCCTTTAGTGGAAATTAATGATTGTTCTCATTAGTTGTTGGTTGTGAAATATGAAGTACTTTATCAATGGTACCCTTTAGAAGTCCACTTTTTGGGGCTCCTTTGGTTTAATTTGGATAATGGGACTTGTGTATTGCAAATATCACTATCTCCTCTTCGTTTTCCCTTATCTTTGTTTGAAATGCGTGAAATATGCTTTGTGAGTCGTTCTCCTTAATGAGGGGGATTTTTTTCATAAATGTAGAGTTTGAAATATCACTTCTCCTTAAATCTTTTACCTTTTGCGATTTAGTGTTTCTTCTTTAGTGGCAAGGAGGGTAATGCTTTGTGGTTGAGTTGAAGGTGTGTTCCTCCCTTGGTTTAATGTCATGAATGCCACTAATATATTGAAAGTGAGGCTATTTTTGCATCAATGAAAAGCTTCTTTATTGTAAAAGCACAAAGTATTTCTCTTGTTTTAGGGAAGGAGAGTATTTTTAGGAGTGAAGTTGCAAAATGTACATTGCCTTTTAAATTTAAACATTACAAGCATTCTTGTTTTTTGTCTCCTTTGCTTTGAAGTGTTCAATGGCGCGTGGGTTTTGAAATTAAAGCTTTTCTTTAAATGCAAATATGTTATCTTGTATTCTTTTTGTATGTACATGAAGTTTAAGGTAAGCTAATGGCCCGAAAAAGAAAACGCAATGAGGACCATAGTGATGAGGGAAAGAGCAATGGAGATGGGTCTTAAACTAGAGCTAAAAGAGGTACGTATGAAGGGGAAAACTCTTGAGCTTTCGTTTGATTCAAAAAAATGAGCGTAAAAATTATCATACGAAGTGGATTACATTCGTAGCATTCACGGCCCAGAGCAAAGTGGACATTATGGAATATGCATCATGGCCCAAAGTTTCGGACGAGATCAAGAAGAGAGTGTGGATGGAAATACAGGTATTCTACAAAATTATAATGCATTCTTTGTTTACCCATTCATACAAGTGAACCCAAATTTATTTAAATTTGTACTTCTATTGTTTACTGTAGGCATTATTTGTTTTTGAATCAACCGAAGAACTCGAAACCAAATGGATTTCTTATGCCGGTAAACGTTGAAAAGATTGGAAATCCTTTTTAGGTAGATATGTACATGGTGACTTGCAGGGTGAGGACCCATGCCTTGAATATAAATATCTCCCTAGGGAGACATGGCTTAAGTTTAAGGCTAGCCGCGAAACAGAAGAATGGCAGGTGGGTTTTTGAAATTCATTTCCTTCTTGTTTTTTTGATATTTGAAATTGCTCAGTTTATGGATAATCACTTTTCATTGTATTTTTCTCTAGGCAATTCGTGAAAAAGCGCAAAAGAATGCCACTTTAAATTATTTTTACCATAATTTATCTCGCGGTGGATACCGACTGCTAAAGAAGAATTTGCATGAAGAGGCTTTGATTGCAACTGGGAAGAAGCCTTTAGAGGACGGTCCGTCCGAAGAAGAAGGGGAAGAATCTTATGTAGGGCCAGGCCGGCATCTACTTAGGAGACAGGCTCACACAAACAAAAAAGGCAAATACTTCACCCCAGAGGCTGGTCGTGTTGGAATTGAAATTGTAAGTTTGCAACATACATTTTTTTATGTTTCAGTTCTTTAAGCTACACATATAATTAAAAATATATATAATTGATCTATTTACATTTCATATTTTTGGCAAAACGTTTAGGAACATCTATGTTTTCGCGAATCCCAAGGGGAGAAAGTTGCAGAGGGTAGGAATGACATTCTTGTCAAGGCAACAGGAAAGACCGATCACCCCGGTCGTGTTCGCGGCCATTCTACCAGGGCACGTATCACAGAGGTTTTTCCAAAAACAAGTCCGTCGCTTAAAGATGAAATAGAGTTAACTAAAAGAAAGCTTCAGAAAATCACTGCCCAGCTCGATGAATGTCAAAACACATCTTAAGATGATGGTTGGGTTTATATGTGGTAAGATGGGGACTGACTATGATACAGCAAGAGCCAGTGCCCTCAATAGTGCCAAAGCTCAGAGCTTGAACCCAGAAACCCCGGAATGACCCCGGAGATGTTTGAGGTCCATGGTAGCAATGTTTCCCCTGTGAGTCAGACGCTACACCCTAAAGAACCTCGTAGGCAAAATTTTTCTCCTCTTATCCCTACAAGTTTGCCTGAGTTACATACGATACCTGTTTCATCTATGGACCCGATCAAAGCCTCTGAGGTTCAGAATAGCCCTATTGCAACAAACTTGGAAGATGTGAGTTCTTTAGGCGAATACAAGGTACTTAATGTACATTTATGTCTTTCATATTTGTTTGTATAATTTCTTTCATATTGTCACTTCTAAAGAATCTTTATATTGCTTTTCATGATTACACTTGGTTTTTGAAGTTAGCGGAAATAGTTGAGTAATGTTCATTCGCTTGCCTATTATCTCAGGACAGGTGTGAATGTCATTTGTTCATCTCTGAGGATACATGTAAGAGACGTAAGCTTGTGGCAAAGGGAAATGTTTATAAGAAGAGAAAGCACCACGGCCGCGAGGTAAGGAAAGGTTGCGCGAGGGTTACAATTAAAATTTCATATGATGACTTTGCCCCGCTACCATTTCTTGAGGAAGAGGCTTCAACCGTGGGAATGTTCCGATCATTTTTCGTGGAATGGCCTATACATTTGATTGAACTTATTTCGGATCCAGTAACACAAGTATATTCTTACATTTATTTTTGAATTACTTAATACCGTTTTATATATTTAATGTTATTTCAAATGTTGTTAGGTATAAATGTTTAAAGAAGAAAAAAGGTCGTTTGAATTCTATGCATGATATAAAATCTTCTTCGACGGTTCCAAATGAAATTGCTTCCTCTTCGACATTTGATCCACTGCACGAGTTACAACTCTGAATAGAGAAAGATTCGAACTTCAATGGCTTCTTGTTTCAAATAACAAGAGATATCATAGGTGTGGATCATCCTATTTCGATGGATCGAATGGATGTCGGTGAATTATTATCAAGAGAAAGCATGGTCACAAACTGTTTGATGCAATTGTTCACCAAGTTAGTTTCCACTTAATTTTATAACATATTTCATATTATTGTTATATATAGTATGCATTCCATGTGCCTAGACTAACCAATGATGCATGATAATGTAAATTCTCTAGAGCTTTACATGATTTGGTTGAAAGGAATGTCTGGAAGGGGATAGGGTTTCTCTCAGCTGATCATGTCACGGCACTAGGAAACAAATATGAAGATAGGGTACACTATATTGCACAAAACTTGAAGGATCAGAATAAAGAAATTTATCTGGTGCCGTATCTTCAGGGGTAAACACTGTAAGCGTTTCTCTAATTTTTAAGAAACACTGATTTAAAGCTCTGAGGTCATTAAATTTTTGGTTTGCAGTGAACATTGGATGCTCATAGCCATTAGACCAATTCAAAAGGTTGTGTACTGGTTTGATTCTTTACAAAACCCACAAAAAGAGGAGGCAGTAATACTTATAGACGAGTGAGTTATATATATTAACTAATGTTAGAATGCATATATAATTTCTAATGCCAATCACATGTACATATGTTGTTTATTATTTTCATTCCGCTTTCATTTTTATAGGTTGATATTCAATTATCAAGCTTTCTTAGGATTGCCCAGAAATGTGCATATGCAACCTGAATGGATAGTAGTTAAGGTAAAATTGGTTCTTATTGAATTTTTTATTCTACGATGTGTTGTATAAAATTGTATGATTTTCTAACTCGTATACTATATTCATTAGCATAAAAAGCAAACGTCTAACTGGGAGTGTGGCTACTATATCATGCACTACATGTACCAAATCGCAATGAAATCCGACACATTGGCACTCGAAAAAGTATTTGATTTCTCATAACTTACTTGACTGTATTTCATTTTGCTACTCAATTACTTTTGAATTTATACTCTGGTGTAGTACTTCAAGCTCGACCGCACTCCATTAAGCAATGTGGATATAGATGCTATGAGAAAAATATGCGCTAGTTATATTGTGGAGCATTAGCCGTACTTGATGGATACTAATGAACCTTGTTGATTTTATAGTTGTACAAATATAAGGCTATGCCCCTGTAATATAATAGCCATTTCAATTTGTATCTTGGTGATATTTGTATTAATTTTAAACTTTTAGCTGTTGGTTTTGCTTTAAACCAGATTAATTTTCACTTTCTATCGCGGTTTGGGTCTGAAAAGTGGCTACTTTCTACGGCGGTTTAGAACTAAACCGCCGTAGAAAGTGGTCACTTTCTAGGGCGGTTCAAGGAAAACCGCCGTAGAAAGTAACCATAGAAAGTGGCAACTTTCTATGGCGGTTTAGTTCTAAACCGCCGTAGAAAGTAACCACTTTCTACGGCGGTTTAGTTAGTTGCCACTTTCAACGGCGGTTTAGAACCGCCGTAGAAAGTCCGCTAACTTTCTACGGCTGCCAGATAGATAGCGATTCAAAAAGGCCAAAAACTGCCGTTAAAAGGCCTTAAATACTGCCATTGAAAGCCCTTTTTGTAGTTGTGATGTCTTCTTCTATATTTATGTGTTTTTCGTGTTTTATCATGAGTAGCTAATTTCTTAGTTCTGGTATTATGTAAGAAGCCATAATCCATGCATGTATGAAACCCAGGAATTAATCTAAGGTCTAATTAATTATGTTTCTAAATTACTTGTGTTTATATGTCTAATTACTAAGATTATTTTAAGCCTGATCAACTTAGTTTAATTTGGTAGAGTCAGTGAGTGGCACAACTACCAGCCGAGTAGTACAGGATTAATTGGGTAATAATTTCTAATGCATCGTCAGTAGGAATTATTAGTTTCGGGTTCTTCTAGTTCTTAATGCTTCTATCTGTTAATTAATAAGGTTTGCGGGGACTCGCAGTCTGTTAGTTAACGTAGTTAGAGAATAATTCCTTCGCAGGGACTCGAGGGGGATTATCGAAAATCTATGGGAGAATTGGGATTATTTGCGGGAACTCGCGGTAATACTATAACTGAAACGGCATATGTAATTAGACAAGTTAAGAGGTTTATTATTGCATGTATGAGATTAAAGTGGATTTACATAATATCGGAATTTCTTATCATTAATTGATACTTCCTAAGTCTTTATTTTCATTATTAGTTTAATTATTATTTTAAGTGACAACTCTAAGGTCTCTTAAGAGACACAAAGGTGACCGCTAGTCAATAGTTTGGTTTATTTGCATGTTAAATTGGAATTTGAATTAAATTGCCGTCTCTGTGGATCAACCCTGTATACTACTGTGCTATATTTTCTTAGCATCTTAATTGCAGGTTTTAAGCAGTACTTTTACTGTATTTGGTAGACCCACAACAAGCTCTATCACTTGATAAAGACTTCATCTTTATGTTTAAGAATAAACACCCAAACCTTCCTTGAATAATCATCAATGAAGGTTAACATTTATCGTCCTCCTCCATGAGAAGTAGCCCGAGAGAGACCCTACAGATCTGAATGGATATAATCCACTGTGCCTTTGGTTTTTTGAACAACCACATTAAACTTTACCCTGCACTGCTTCCCGAACACACAATGCTCAAAAAAGTCTAATTTTCCTGTACTCTGTCCGCAAAGCAAATTTTTCTTGCTCAACTCGGACAACCCTCTCTCACTGATATGCTCTAATTGCATATGCCACAGCTTCATAGTGTCAGAATCCACCATAGATGATATTGCAGCCGCACCTCTAACCGTGCTTCCTTGCAAAATATAGAGGCCACCAATCTTCTTTCCTTTCATCACCACTAGGGCACCTTTCAAGACCCGCATAGCTCCACCTTCAGCTTTAAAGCTACAACCGATGGAATCATGCGTAATCAAGGAAATTAAATTCTTCCTTAATTCTAGAATATGTCTGACATATGTCAGGGTTCTCACGATTCCGTTGAACATCTTGATTCTGATCGTGCCAATGCCCACCAAATTATAGGACGCATTATTTCCCATAAGGACTTTTCCCCCATCAATGAATTGATAAGTTGTGAACCAATCCTTGTTGGGACACATGTGGTATGAACACTTAGAGTCAAGAACCCACTCATTACTAGAGTTAGTGATAGAAATTGAAAGAATATCGGCATCATCACACCCGTCTGCTGTAACTGCTCCTCCAAAATTAGAAGATTTTTCTTTCTCCTTTCCTTTACGCTCAGGACAATCTTTTCTCATTTGTCATTCTTTGTGACTCAGGAAACACTTGATTTTCCTAGATCGAGATTTAGATCTAGCCTTCCCTCTATAGCCAACATTTCTTTTGTCTGTTCTCCCCCTTGCAACTAAACTATTCCTGAAACCATCATTTCGAATCTTCGATACTCTCTTTTTCAATTCTTTAGAGTTCAAACCCTCCTTCACCTCTTCCATTGTAAGAGTCTCACGACCATACACTACAAGAAAAATGACCTTTGGTGACCAAAATCATAGTGACAGAAAAAAATTTGGTCACCTAAAGTACCTTTTGGTGACGAGAATTTATTTGGTCACCAAAAATTACTTACCCGTGAAAATTTGGTGACCAAAAATAAAAATGGTCACTATCTGGTCACTAAGGGTAATGGCGGGAACAATTCCCACCATATTGATAGTTATAGTGACCAAAATCTGTGACGGAAAATAAGTGGTCACCAATAGTTGGCCAATAATTCTTTGTTGACCAAATAATTGGTCAGTAATTTACAAAATTTTGGTGACTAGATATGGTGGTCTCCAAAGATAAATGTGGGAAGGTTCCCTCCAATTTAACACCTTTTAGTGACAACTTTTGGTGAGTATAAAATAATTGGTCACCTAAAGACTTTTCAATATCCTTTAAGTAATGAAAAAAGTGGTCACTATATTGTTAGTGATGAGAGATTATGACCACCAAATGAGTCATTATATTTTAAATAGAAAAACAGGAATTTGGTGACATTTTTTCTTGTCTTTAAATTTGTGAAAGTTTTATGAATATCGTGATGACTTTTATTTTAGTCATTAAAGTTGTAATTTTAGAAATCAAGTAGATAATTATTGTTTTAATTTTTTTAACATTATTGATTAATAATAATATACAGTAATGTTAAGACTAAAGAGCAATGCATTCAAAAAACAATTGAAAAAGTAATTAATAAATATGTTAAATTTTTAAAACAAAATTAGAGAAATATGATTAAATTAAAAGAAATACAATTTGTCATCGGAAAGAAATGTATTGTACTAGGAAAAGGGAAAGAAAACTAAAAAGAAAGGCAATGCAAAACTAAAAGGGAGGAAAGAAAAAAAGAAATGCAATGCAGGATAAAAGAAAAGAAGAAAAAGAAAAGGAAAAAAAGATACAAATGCACTCCCAGGATAAAAGAAACAAAAATATTCACACATGGGGATTTGAACTCTTGTGCTTGTGAAATGGTACAGGAGTTACCATTAGACCAAACAGTTCAATCACAGGGATTTATATTATTAATCGTCAATGCAAACCCATTATTGTTTATTTTAGATAAATAATGAACAATAATTGCATTGTTTCCCATATGTTTTAAATAATGCTACTATAACACTTTAATATTTTTCTTTCGGTCCATAAATTTTAATAATATCACTAAGACACCTTAATAAAAGAATAGAAAGTGATTTTATTGCAATTGAAGCTCTTATAATTAAAATAAGACACTCTAAAAATTATAAATTGTAGCAAATAACTATATTTAGAGTTATTTTATTAATATTTCACCTATAAACTAGTAATTATATTATGACACCTTATTAATTATAAATTGTATCAAGTACAACTAATCTGGTTTAAATTTTATGGTCATTCAAAATTTTAAATCATGTCCTTAAAATTTCAATTAGGTCCCTAAATTTTTTTAAAATTACAATTTAGTATTTAAAGTATCATTTGCTTTTAATTTAGTCATTCTAAACTAAAAGTTTATCTTTTTTGGTATATTTTCAAGAAATTTATTTGAGATGAACTGTTTTTAAATTGAATTAATTCAAGAGATATAAAAAGACTATTAGGTCCCTAAAAATTTCTTGTAAATTGCAGTTTATGATATTGAGTATCATTTACTTTCAATTTAGTCATTCTAAACTAAAAGTTTACATATTTTCTGTAAACTTTGAAGAAAATTAGTTGAGATGCACTGTTTATAAGTTACAATTAAGTTAAAGAGACATAAAAAGATTATTATCTCCCTAAAGTTTCTTGTAAATTATAATTTAGTACTTAAAGTATTATTTACTTTTAATTTAGTCTTTCTAAACTAAAAATTTACTTGTTTATGGTATATTTTCATGAAATTTTGTTAATTAAGAGTCATTCTAATTAAACTGAAAGTTTATATTTTTTCGGTATATTTTAGAGACTCAATTTAGATGCACTATTTCTAAGTTGAATTAACTCAAAGAAACATAAAAACATTGCTAGGTCCATAAAATTTATCATAAATTATAATTTAGTACTTAAAGTATCATATTTTTCAATCTAGTCCATATAAACTTATAGTTTACCTTTTTTTAGGTATATGTTTATTAAATTCGGTTGAGATGCATTGTTTATAAAGTGATTTAAAGATACATAAGAAGACAATTACATCAATAAGGTTATTATAAATTGTAATTTAGTACTTAAAGTATCATTTTCTTTCAATTTAGTGCTTATAAAATATAAATTAATAGTTTAAATTTTTTTTGGTATGTTTTCATGAAATTCAGTTAAGATACATTGTTTCTAAGTTTAATTAACTTTAAGAGACATAAGAAGACAGTTACATCCCTTAACTCTATTGTAAATTACAATTTAGTACTTAAAGTATCAGTTTCTTTCAATTTAATCATTATAAACTAAAAGTTACATTGTTTTGGGTATGTTTTAGTGAAAGTTAGTGGGGATGCATTGTTTCTTAGTCGAATTAACTTAACATGGCACAAAAACAGAATTAGGTGCCTAAAATTTCTTATAAATTACAATTTAGTACTTAAAGTATCACTTTCTTTCAATTTAATCCTTATAAACTAATATTTTACCTTTTTTGATTATATTTTCATGAAATTCAGTTGAGATACATTATTTCTAAGTTGAATTAACTTAAAATGAAATCAAAGACTATTGCATCCCTAAAGTTTTTTATAAATTACAATTTAGTATTTAAAATATAATCTTTTTGAATGTGGTCCTTATACACTAATAGTTTAATGTTACGTTAGTAGTAATTTGACAAAATCAGTTAGTTTAATGTTACGTTAATACCCTCTTAAGGGGTAACAACCACTTAGCAATAAAAATTTTAAGTTTTTAATAATTTTCTCTTATGTGATGCCACACCTATCACTAAAAAAATTCACTAGTTCGGAATTTTTTTTGAGTGTATCATGATTCAAATAAGAACTAGATATGAATTTAAACATTTAGATTTATTTTGTCTTAAAACATTTATCACTTTGAATAATGAATATTTGATGAACATTTTTATTTTTAAATTTTGAGTAACTTTTCTTAATACTGCCATAAACACATGCAACTCGAAGGAAAGACTACTAATTATTAATTATAAAGTATGAGAGTTTTATTGATAATTAGGAAAAATGGATATAAAAGAACAAAAAAAGAGGGAAAATTTAGAAAATTTTTGTGTGTGTGGGGGGGGGGAAGCACCATACAAAATTTGGGAAAAGGAAAAATTTGGGCCAACACTTAGGAAAAATTTCACTCCACACCTCAAAGCACTCACCGGACGAACTCTCTCTACTCATTGTATCTCACTGAACTTTCTTCATCCCATTCAATGATTTCGTTCGATTGGATCTCTGGCTCGATGCTTCTTCGTGGCGGGTGGAGTAAGCTAAAGCTAGGGTTGCAACACAATTGAAGATCTTAAAGATGATTCAAGTTTCGTTGATTTTGGGCTCTATTTCTTTCTTTTTCATCTTCCTTTTCCCCCCTACAAATTGAAGCTAGAGTTGATTCAAGTTTGTGATTTTAGGTGTTTTCCTGCAAAGAAGGCTGAACATCAACTAAAAGTAAAGCTAACATCTAAAAACTGAATCAACAAACTCCTGACTGTTGCCTACCCTAGCCGCCACACGCGCACCAGCGTTATCGGCTTCGACGACTGTCAGGTCTTCCAGATCTATCCTCTCTCAGCTGTCTCTCTCGGTTTGTTTGTCAGTGCATTAATTTTTGACTTCAGATTTGGTTTTTTTTTTCTCCAACAAAACCAAAGCTTTTCTTTTTACAATTTTAACAGATCTAGAGCTTTTCTTATTAAAATTTTTTAACAGATCCAAAGCTCCGATTTTCTTTCCTTTTTATGGCAAGATGGAACTGGAACCTATTCTGAAACTTTTGACAGGTCGAAGTTAATTTTTGGTCAAAAAGCCGAAGCTTTTCGTTTTTGTTGTTCTAAAGTTTTTAATGTCACGTGAAGGAAAGTCTTATATTTTATTTTTTCCTTTGGAATGACTGAATCTTTTCTTCTTGTCATATACATAGGATTTTTATTTATTTATTTATTTTCCTAAACTGAAGCTTTTTTATTTTTCCAAGTGTTGGTCGTCCTTCTCTACTTTGTATTCTGATAATCGTCTTAGTTGTTTTCTAGTTCTAGTGCTGAATTTTCTTATAGAGATGAAGGATGCTGGTTCTAGGTTATTTTTTGGTTTTGAACTTGAGATTTTCTTATGGAAACTGGAGAATTTTGCTATATTTTTTGAGGTACTCAGGTTGAATTTTTTGTGCTGAATCATCCTATAAAATTTAAGAATGCCCTGTAATTTTTCCCTAGTTTTTTGGTATAGAACTCTTGTAGAAGAAATGTTCATTATGTTCATTGCTTATGACAGTTATATATATTACCTTTTCTAATTAGTGTTTCCCCATAAATCATTTCTTTTATGGTGTTTGTATATTTGGATTTTATTCTCTTAAAGGTGCAGTTTAGAAGTTTACTGAAATAAATTGGCAGTTGAGTGTGTATCAAGTCCTGCTCTATTTGTGTTATTTTAATCTGTAGAAAGATATGTATTCTTGGAACAAAAATACAGTACAACTTATGTGAAGACTGGTTCCTAACTTGTGTATTTGCTTCTTTAATAATGATTTTATGTCCTAAATGCAAGAAGATTACTAACTGCCCTGAGCTGTGAATACTTGGGTTGGGCTTCTCCTAGCCACACATTAAAAATTTACTTGCTGAGTGTAATTTGGTAATTTATTCTATTGCACTTGTGCATGTTGTTTAGTTTTCTATTTGTTTGCTTTATTGATTTATTCAGTTTGATTTTTTACATACAAGCAAAATGATTCGTGGAAAACTGAACTGAAAGAGTTCAGTAGCAAGAATGGATATGATTTGAACAAGAATGAAAACAGTGGTCCTAAGCTTTTAGATGTTCTTGAAGGATTCTTGAAGTATGAGGTCTGATATTGCTTCTGACTATTCTATGAGAGGAAAAAGAAAACCTAAGTACTATTTGTTTAGTCAATACTATGTTCCTGCTTATAACTGAAAATCTTTTTTTTTACAGACAGAAAATCTAAGGTTTAAATTACCAATTTACTATTCTAATTTGCATGAATGGATGTTATGACCCTGCTAAGAATAGTAGGAAACTTTTGCAAAGTCGATATTAGCAGTCAATACTATGTTGGGCTTTTTCTATGGTGTAACTAGGTAAGATCTATCAGAATGGAATGGGTTACATGTTTACATTAGATGCAATAAGTCTAATAAATCAAAAATTCATGAAGCACTGTTTTGAAACTCAATGGGAAGATAATGAGTATTGTAGAACCTTAACTTAGCTGAATTTTAAATTTAGGAAACTGCATATACTGAACTTGTGCGATTGTATTTTTTTCTTTTATTTTCTAATGTTTTTACTTATGGTAACTTACTAAAGCAAACATGTCCATATTCTACTTTCTAGTTTCTTGTACATGTGGACCTGTGGTTTCTTATGTACTTTGTTTCAGGCTTTTACCTTAAGTTTTATTATTTTGCAGGATGCAAAAGCATTACAATCATATTATGAATTATAAAGGGAATGCTGCCTCAGAAAATTGGAGGTAAACATCTTTTTTATAATTTTGCCTCTGTTTAGAGTTTTCTACCTTGGGACTGGAATTTTATTTTTAGTTTTTCTCCTTTTCTATGCTTCAGAACATAGGAAAATCGATTGCCTCACTAGGTGGCTATCTAAAAGAATTGTGGAGAAAAAGAATCTCCACAAAGTGGTTGCTCACCACAAGATCAATACGATTTCAAGGTTATGGTTTTTAAAGTGTTTTAGTTCTAGAAATTAGCTATAATTTTGCAATATGAGAACAAGCATGTTTTTATGTGATTGTCTTTCTCCTCTTTATATCTGAAGCCTGATTGACATGAAATGGTTTAGCTGTAAAAAACCTTTCAATTTTGATGAAACTAAATAATTGGTATCAGTAATTTTATCACTAAGCATGAGTCTTACTTCAAGATTTTGCATTGGTTATTTCTTTATTATATAAAGAGGTGTACATCTCTTTTCAGAGTTAAGCTCTGTCACCGCGCTGGTATGTGTTTTTTTATGCTGCTTCTTTACTGTTAACTTTCTTCCCAAATGGCATTATATAGTTATAAAGCTTCCATACATTATGAAGTTTTTGTTACTGTTGATATTGAGATGAAAATTTTACCTGACTTCCGTATGTGAGATGCACAATTGATGGGTTTATCAGCTCCTAACAGCACACATGGACAGAACGGGTAGAAGCAGTCTAGTGGGTTAAATGGAATAAGAAAATAGATAAATGGGCAAAAGTATACTTTTAGAATAGTTAGGTGGCCTCTCAAGTCTTTTTCCCTTTATACTTTGTTTTCTTACTTTGCTTTTGACTTGTTATAGAATAAGAAGTGTGGTTGGTGAGTGGTGAGTGTGGTTGGTGAGTGTAGTTAGTGAGTGGTGAGTGTGGTTGGTAAGTGTAGTTGGTGAGTGGTGAGTGTGGTTGGTGAGTGTAGTTGGTGAGTTTGTTTGATGTATATATATCCATGTACAAATGGTATATGAGATAGAAGTCTTTTCTTCTCATTCTAGTTCAGTTTTACATGGTATCAGAGCCTAGGAAAATTCTCGTTCAGTTTCTCTGCCCAAGTGAGCAGTGCTGTTTTCCTTTTGTTTCTTTGCCCAAGTGTGCAGTCCTATTTTTCTTTTGTTTCTCTGCCCAAGTGTGCAGTCTTGGTCTTCTTCTCTGTTTGTGTGTGGGTTGGCTCATACTATCTGATTTCTGGAAAATTATTATGGCTCAACAAAAACAAGGGGTAACCGGGTTAGTGTCCTCTGTTGCCAAAATTACTGATGAAAAATTGAGTGAACTCAATTACTTTTATTGGAATAAAACGGTTCGTCTGTATTTAAGGAGTATTTCCCAGGAGAAGCATCTTACTGATAGTCCTCCTCCTGAGACGGATCCAGGATATGCTAAATGGATGAGGCTTGATGCCCAACTCTTAATACAGATTAGGAACTCAATTGAACCAGATCAATCCAGTCATATTACCCACTGTGACTGTGTTAAAGATGTGATGGAGGAACTAGCCTTTGTGATCTCTGGGAAGGAGAATATCTCCCGGATTTATGATGTTTGCAAGGAGTTTTACCGTGCTGAACAACAGGAATAATCAATTGTTACCTATTACAAGAATTTCAAACGCATCTATGAGGAGTTGCATGCGTTGATGCCGTTTAGTGCTGATATCAAGGTTCAGCAGAAACAAAGAGAGCAGATGGCAATTATGAGTTTCTTGGGTGGGCTGAGCTCTAAGTATGATGGAGTTAAACAACAGATTTTATCTGACCCTGGTGTAGCTACCCTAAGGGAAGCCTACACTAGGGTATTGCGCGCCATCCCTAGTTCTCATGCCTTTTTTGTACAGCAGCCCAGCGCTCTAGCAAGTCAAACCAATATCGCAACAACAAGATCCCATTCTTAGGGTACTTACAGGGGCAGTACTAGTGGCATTGGAGGTACTACTCGAAGCATGAATCAAAACTCAGGAGTTGTCTGCTACTATTGCCATGAACCTGGGCATACGAAGCGGATGTGTCAGAAGTTGCTCAAACGGAATCACAAGGGTTCTGGATCACAATCAGCCCATATGGTAGTCACAAATGAAGCCTTTCATGAGCAAGCCCATATAGTATCTGCAGATGAATATGCCAAATTCATCCAGTTTCAGGAGGCATCAAAAAGGCCTCAATCTATCACTGCCCTTGCTGAGTCAGGTAACAATAAGACATGTCTCTTCTCATCTTCTCAGTGGGTCATTGATTCTGGTGCCTCAGACCACATGACAGGTAATCCAAACCTTCTTTCCGCCCTTCATAAACATCGTTCTTCAGTCACCTTAGCAGATGGGTCGATCTCTAATGTTCTCGGCTCTGGCACAGTTAATGTTACACCCACTTTGCCCTTGCAATCTGTTCTCTGTTTACCTAAATTTGCGTTTAATCTTGTATCTATTAGCAGAATCACACGAGCTCTCAATTGTTTTGTCTCATTTTTTCCTGATTACTGCCTTTTCCAGGATCTTATGACGAAGCAGATTATTGGTAAAGGGAGCGAGTCAGAAGGGCTATACATCTTGGATACCCAAATACCTCGACCTGTAGCCTGTGCCATCACTCTATCTCCTTTTGAAATTCATTGTCGGTTAGGTCACCCGTCCCTAACCTCCCTCAAAAGGTTATACCCGTAGTTTCAGCATATGTCCTTTCTAGATTGCGAGTCGTGTCAATTTGCTAAGCATCATAGGTTGTCCTCTGTCCCGCGAATTAATAAAAGGGCTAGTCATAGATTTGATCTAGTTCATTCTGATGTTTGGGGACCTTGTTCAGTCTTATCAAATGATTTTCGATATTTTGTTACGTTTGTGGATGACTTTTCCCATATGACTTGGCTTTATTTCATGAAATCCCGTGCTGAAGTACTCTCTCATTTTCAATCTTTCTGCGCTGAAATTAGAACACAGTTCAATGTTCAGGTTAAAATCTTGCGCAGTGACAATGCCAAAGAGTATTTCTCTGGACCCTTTCAAACATATATGACCCAAAATGGGATTCTTCACCAATCCTCCTGTGTTGATACTCCATCTCAAAATGGAGTTGCTGAAAGAAAAAACAAACACCTATTAGAGACAGCTAGAGCCCTCATGTTTCAAGCTCATATCCCTAAACATTTTTGGGTCGATGCAGTCTCTACTGCATGTTTTTTGATCAATCGAATGCCCTCTACGGTCTTACTAATCGGACACCCTATCAGACTCTGTTTCCCAGCCAACCTGTTTTTCCCCTTGAGCCTCGTATATTTGGGTGTACTTGTTTTGTCCGTGATATCCGTCCACAAGTTTCAAAATTGGATCCTAAGTCCATACGGTGTGTTTTTCTGGGATACTCTCGTTTACAAAAAGGGTATAGGTGTTATTCTCCTCTGTTAAAAAGATACTTGGTCTCAACTGATGTCACATTCCATGAACAGATTTCTTTCTTTAGTGAGTCTTCACAACCAGCCTCTCCAAAGGAACATGATGAAATGTTAATCTATCATATCTCTAGTCCAGAGCCTGTTCAAGAACTCCCTCCACCTCGACCCCCCATCACTCAGGTGTATTCGAGACGCCCTTGTCCTCCTGATTCAAGTCTGGAATTGGTATCTTCTTCTTCATCGGATTCTCTCTCTTCTTCATCGGATCCTCCCTCTTCTTCATCGGCTCCCCCTAGTGACATTGATCCTATCGCCCTTCGCAAAGGTAAACGTCAATGTACCTATCCTATCTCTTCTTTGGTTGCCTATAACAAATTATCCTCTGCTTCTTGTGCCTTTATTGCCTCTCTTGACTCAGTTGAAGTACCCAAATCAGTACAACAAGCCCTATCCCACTCTAGGTGGCGGGCAGCCATGATTGATGAAATGAATGCCCTAACTGAAAATAGCACGTGGGACTTGATTGAGTTACCATATGGGAAGAAAGCTTTTGGGTGTAAGTGGGTGTTTACTGTCAAGTTTCACTCTGATGGGTCTATAGCTCATCTCAAAGCATGGTTGGTTGCTAAAGGCTATGCTTAGACTTACGGTATTGATTATCTAGACACGTTCTCTCCGGTAGCCAAATTGACTTCTGTTCGCCTATTTATTTCATTGGCTGCCATAAGGAATTGGCCTTTGCACCAGCTAGATGTGAAAAATGCTTTTCTACATGGTGATCTTGTAGAGGAGGTGTATATGGAGCAACCTCCTGGTTTTGTTGCTCAGGGGGAGTGTGGGAAGGTGTGTCGTCTTCGGAAGTCATTGTATGGGCTGAAACAGAGTCCTCGTGCTTGGTTTGGAAAATTTAGCAATGCAGTGGAGGAATTTGGGATGCAGAAGAGTAAGAGTGATCCTAGGAGTCATTTTGCTGGTCGTATATGTTGATGACATTGTTATCACTGGAAATGATGTGCAGGGGATTTCGTCATTAAAATCATTTCTTCAATGTCAATTCAATACTAAAGATTTGGGGCCTCTAAAATATTTCTTGGGAATTGAGGTATCAAGGAGCAAACAGAGGATCTTTCTATCCCAGCGGAAGTATGTTTTGGACTTGTTGGCAGATACTGGGAAGCTAGGAGCTAAGCCATGCAGTACCCCTATGCTTCCTAATCATCAACTTACTAAGGATGGAGAAGCCTTTGAAGATCCAGAGAGATACATAAGACTAGTGGGCAAACTGAATTATCTCACAGTAACTCGTCCTGACATTGCTTTCTCAGTCAGCATTGTAAGCCAATTCATGTCTTCTCCTACAGTCCATCATTGGTCAGCTTTGGAACAGATTTTGTGTTATCTAAAAGAAGCCCCCGGACGAGGAATTCTATATCAGAATCATGGGCAGAATCATGTTGAATGTTTCTCAGATGTTGATTGGGCAAGCTCTAAGATTGATCGAAGATCCACTACTGGGTACTGTGTGTTTGTTGGTGGTAATTTAGTCTCATGGAAGAGCAAGAAACAAGATATGGTATCTCGATCAAGTGCAGAGTCTGAGTATCGAGCAATGGCGCAGGCTTCAGCAGAAGTAGTGTGGATTTCTCAACTCCTAGGTGAACTGGGCTTCAAAGCCTCAGGACCAACAAAACTTTGGTGCGACAATCAAGCAGCAATTCATATTGCCTCTAATCCTGTCTTCCACGAACGAACTAAGCACATAGAAATTGACTGTCATTTCGTTCGAGAGAAGATCCAGCAAAACTTGATTGATACAGCATATGTAAAGACTGGAGAACAGTTAGGGACATCTTCACAAAAGCTCTCAATGGAGCTCGGGTTACCTACATTTGTAACAAGCTGGGCATGATTGATATCTATGCTCCAGCTTGAGGGGGAGTGTTATAGAATAAGAAGTGTGGTTGGTGAGTGTAGTTGGTGAGTGGTGAGTGTGGTTGGTGAGTGTAGTCGGTGAGTGGTGAGTGTGGTTGGTAAGTGTAGTTGGTGAGTGGTGAGTGTGGTTGGTAAGTGTGGTTGGTGAGTGGTGAGTGTGGTTGGTGAGTGTAGTTGGTGAGTTTGTTTGATGTATATATATCCATGTACAAATGGTATATGAGATAGTAGTCTTTTCTTCTCATTCTAGTTCAGTTTTACATGACTATACTTTAGAGTTTGGGTTCCTCATTTCTTATCAATCTAAACATGCATATTCTTTTATTAGTTTTCATTGTAGTGGCCTAGTAAAATTTTGAAGTGTCCATAGATGATGCAAAAAGAGGCGATGACTTCTAATTGCTCTAGTATATTGGTTCTGAATTATGATCTGATCATGTAGTTACAATTGATTTTTAAAATTTTATATATGGGTTGCTTCATGATTTTATCAAGAGGCAAGTGCCTGGAATTGAATTACTATATTAATTTGGCTAGTGGGAAGAATAATGATCCTTCATTGTATCAAGGTTTGCATCCAAGGCTACACATGGAAGTTGGGTTTGTTTGTGTTTTGTTTGAATTTCAGTAGTTTGCCATTGAGATGGGATATTGTGGAACAAATTTCTAATTTGTATTATCTATCATTGATAGTTGATCTACACGTATAGAGTGAGATGTGTATGGGTTTGTATTGTTGTTGATCGTGTAAATTGTAAGACTTGGAAATTAGATGTGTATGAGTTTGTAACGTACATGTACATTACATTGTTCTATAATAAAAATCAACAACATTACAAACCCATACACATCGCACTCTATATGTGTAGATCAACTATAATATAAATCAAAATGCTTTAATTGAAGTTTTGATGAAGGCTATTGTTTGCCATATTTTCATGTCCAACATTAGTATTGACCACAAATTTGATCATTCAATTTTGTACTGGCTAATAATGTACATTGCTATGATGCTAAAATAGGCCATCGCAACTTTGGTCACCAAATGAGAAGATAAACTTTAAATAGTGGCAATAGTTTTTGCCAATAAATTCGTCACTAAATATTAATTTTTTGTGATAAGAAAATATGGTCACTCATTTATTCTGGAGACCAATTTTTGTGGTCACCAAACCTCACCAAACGAGGTTAACAACTTAACGGAGTACTTTTGGTGACCATGAGAATGACCACATATTTGGTCACCAATAATATGGGTGACCAAATTTTTTGGTTAGTAAATCGGTCACCAAACACATCAATTTGGTGACCAAATTTAGTTTTTTGGTGATCATTTTAGTGACCGCTTTATTGGTCACTAAATTAGTGACTAGAAAGATTTTGGTCACCAATCGACACTCTTTGGTGACCAAATTCAAATCGGCGTCACCAATACCTTTAGTGACAGGGCAACGGTGACCACGATTTTCTGGTTACCGAAAATCTTTGGTGACCAAATTTCAGTCTTTGGTGACCATATTACTGTAGTCACGAAAAGCCATTTTTCTTGTAGTGATATACATCATAGTATCAATGAAATGATCATAGGAATCCGGCAGGAACATAAAAAATTGATCACCTAGTCTTCATCATCAATTTTGACATCAATGTTCTTCATGTCGAGGATGATTTTGTTGAAGTCATCCAAGTGTTCTTTCATTGAGTTGCCTTCTTGCATTTGAAGACTGTACATTTTCTTCTTCAAATATAACCGGTTGGTGAGTGACTTGGTCATGTACAAGCTTTATAGCTTCAACCACAGTTTTGCCAATGTATCATCCTCTGATACTTCCCGTAGAAGTTCATCTTCCAATGACAACACTATTGCACTGGTTGCCTTCTCCATAATATCATCTTTGTCCATGTCTGTAAGAGTCTTTGGCAAAGCATCTTCACCCTTCAATGCTTTTGCCAAACCTTGTTGTACTAGCAGACCATGCATTTTGATCTGCCACAAGCTGAAATCATTTTCATCATAAAATTTATCCATGTCCTATTTTGTAGTTGTAATAATCTCGCTCAAAATAGGTTTTCTAGAATGATAGATAGACAACAGAAAACTCCCAAGAATCACAAGCGGTCCGCTTAAAACCCAGTCTTCTTAGATAGAATTTTCTATTGGCTACTACCGTACTGCCTGCCGAAACCTTTCTAATTGAGCAATAACCTCAAAAGTCTTTTCTGATGTGGAAGATCGGACATAAGCCACAACCACAGAGCATACTCAGACTTAAGAGAATACTTGCAAACCTGGCTCTAATACCAGTTTGTTGGTGCAACAAACCGAGTGAACTCAATATGGATAAATAACGGTTAACAGAAAATAATTGTAGAATATCAACAGACAATAAAGACACGAGATTTAACGTGGTTTGGCAATTTGCCTGCATCCACCGTCGAGGAGCACCGAGAAAATTTCACTATGTCAAAACAGAGTATTACAACACTAACACTCACAACCCCAAGCCTTATGACACCACAAAGAACACTCACACCGAAACCCCTTTGAGCTACACTCCTATTTCTACCCAAGAGATAATTCTCTATCTCTGAGAAATATCCCCTTTCTTCTCTCTTTTTCACCACTCCAAAATGGAGCCAAAAGAAACTACAAGAAAGGATGAGAAAGGCTCAAAGCTTAAGCAATTAGTTTGATTTGCTTTAGGTTGGTCTTTGCTGTGTTCCAAATGAAAGCCAAGCTTCCCATTTTATAGGCAAACCAAGGTAAATCCTAGGGCCAAGATTAATCCAATCCAATGGCTCTCAATGGACTCCAAGCAAACTTGCTTATCAGATTTGGCCATTCTTTTGCCAATTCTAACTACCAAGTTTGGCCATTCTTTGGCCATATCTGAACAGAGGGGATGCCGTTGGTGCTTCAACTTCCAACCCCAACGATGAACCAGGAAAAAAAAGTCCAACAGAAAGGAAAGAACCTCAAAACTTGCTGTTAGCAACGAGATTTCTGTCTGGTACTCCTCTACTTTACCTTCCTCAGAGGATCTACTTGGGCTTAAGGATCCCAACACCTGCGAGCTTATTTTGTGCCTTATTCCAGAATTCACGAGATTGGCTCCGCGAGCTCGCAGCCTTCTCGATCTAAGGTTTGACCTTCTGAGGGAGAAGCCTAAGGATGCTTTACCCGTCTGGTGGCTTTGTTATGCTGCCCCCAACACTATGAAAAAGGTTGCGTAAAACATTAAGGAGTTTACCAATGTTAGGGCGGGACTCGAGGAAATTTGCTTAGTTGCTGATTTATTATTTCTAAAGGCTTGAGCTTTCAAAAAAGGTATCTTGGCAAGCAGGGCCGGTCCTTAAAATATGTGGGCCCAGAACGATACAATGAAAAATGCCCCCATTTTTTAATTTTTTTTAAAAGAATGACATTTTTATTAAAAAAAATTAGATTAAAATTTATTATAATATAATATTTTTTGGTTTTAAAACTGTTCAAAATTTCTTATTAATTTTCAACATTTATGCAATACAAAAAATTCCAACTACGTTTTTAACAAATGTAATGCATTAGAAACTACGGTAATAAAAATGAAATACTATTTACACCATTCTAACTATAATTAACATTAGAGACTAAACCATTAAATGTTAATTTAAATTTTACTTTGAACATGGCAATAATTTAATATTTTACTATTAATTTGTCCGTGCAAGTCCTAGAACAAAAATACGCACTTTGGAAGTTTCTTTCATCTACATCAAAATGTAATTATTTGGAGTTTCAATATAATGAAAAAAATACGATGAATGTGTAATGTTTAAAAAAAAAAGAAAAGATTGTAATCATGTTAGTTAATAACCGAGTAAACTTTTTGTCTGGTATCATAAAATATGTGGATCTCGATAAATATATAGAGGTAGTACTATAATATTTAGTCTGCTAAATGAATTAATAAAATTTTCACAGTGTTTCATTAAAAATGTGATTTTTAATAAATATATTGAGTCAGTAAATATTACATTCTTTTACCTCTAAAATGAATAAATAAATTATGTATAGTATTTTATTAAATATATGAAATTAGTGTTATAATATCTGGCCCCCTAAAATGAACTATTATATTTTACAGGGTGAGACAATAATCTCTTTAAAGAAACCATTCAACCTTGAATTTGGCCTTGTATAAATTAACTATGCAATTACATAGGTCAAATCCAATAATTGAATGATCTCTTAAAGTGACTATAATTTTTTTCTATTTTATATAGTGTTTAAATTAGGTGAATTTAAAAATATATATACATAGTTACTTAAAAAATATCGGGGTCCCTAATTTTTTTGGGCCTGAACGATCCCGCATATGGCGTGCTCTCAGGGCCGGCCAGGCTGGCAAGCAATAACAAGGTAGAAATGTCTCTTATTGTTTTTGAGTTTGCACCAGTTATTCTTTTCTAATCCTACTTTAATTTGCAGGCTGTTCCATTTGTGACGAGGCAATCTCCTCACCTCATCGCTTAGGACACTTTGTTAGGAAAACGCACTTGTTGGGAAAACAACCCAACAAGAAGTAAACCACAGCGGACAGACACAAGGAACATAAAATAAAAACACAGTTTAACGTGGATCGATTTTAAAGATCGATTTACTCCACAGAAACACCGATCTACTTCATTAAATATGGGGAGCAAAAAATAGAAAAATTTACAATGGTTCATCTTTCTCTGCATACAAGGTCTCACGTCTCTCTATTATATTTCTCACCCCCTCCCCCCTTCTTTCAACTACCTTGTTGGTGGCATAAATAGGGGTGATAACGAGCCGAGCCGAGCCGAGCTTTGACGTGTTCATTTATTGTTCATTTATTTATCGAGCTTAAAATCTTGTTCATGTTTGTTTATTTATTAATCGAGCTGAGCCGAGCCAAGCTTTGACATGTTCGTGTTCATTTATTTATTAATCGAGCCGAGCCGAGCTTGTTCATGTTCGTTTTCAGCCATAAGTGTCATGCTCATCTATTTATAAGGAATTTTCCTCCCAAATCTTCTCTCATTTCCGATGTGAGATTGGGTGAAATTCACCTCAAAATTGTTCATTTCCGTTGTGAGATTGGGTGAAATTCACCTCAAAATTGTGAAATAAAATAAATTTGGCCTCGTGAAGATTCGAACCCTAGTTCCCTTATTTCTTCTTTTGATATTTTACCATTGCACCAAATTTATTTTCATGTTATATGTATGAATGATAAATTATATATGTATTTTATCCTTCTTAAAATTATTTTTTCTTATCGAGCTGTTCACGAACGTAATCGAGCCGAGCTCCCTTTTGTTCATTTATTGTTCGTTTATTAATCGAGCTTAAAATTTTGTTCGTGTTCGTTTATTAATAAATAAACGATCTCGAACCAAGCTTTTAACGAGTCGATCCCGAGCTTGTTCATGAACGTTCATGTTTGTTCTCAGCCCTAAGCAAGAACACACATATCTTTATCATCTTACAACAACTCCTAATAATGCCGGAATCATAGGCAGGAACACACATCTCCTATGACTTCAGGATGACTCACCAACGTCAACGTCGAAAACATAAGCAAAAACGTCAATCATTTCTTATAACTTCATCACCACACAACATCTCTCACCATATATACTTGGCCAAAATGCTAAGGCTTTCTCTCTAAATCCCCATACAGGTAGATGCTCTCTCTAGCATGATCTACTCTATTACAAATATTACTTATTTACAATAATATTAGACAAATCATATTGGACCAAATTTTCACAATCAGATCAGAATTAGAATTAGAATGTCGGTCTCAATTCTAATTGTATTAGGATTTTAAGGAGATACTCCCAACAAATCATCCCTCGATTCCAAGTCCTAAGTACAACAACCTCATTGAGAATACCATCTTCTTGTCGGCTTCAACTCCCCACGTATCGAATGACAACCTCGGCACAAGGCTCATTGTTCGAATCACCACTACAGCATCCTTTATTTTTAAACTGGTCCTCCAACAGCTCAACAACAAACACTCAAAAAAGAACCTCCACGGGATCATGTATACAATCAACACAGGCACTATCTTTCAAAAAAAAAAAAAAAAAAAAGAAGAAAAAACACACAGGCAATCTTAGTGATTTAAAAAAAAAGGGTTAAATTTATTTGATCCCTTAACTTGAAATTGATTCATTTTGGTCCGTTATCTTGAAATTTTAATTCAAAATGGTCCAAAATTCAAATCCCGACAATATTTGAAATATTTTCATCTAACATGTAAGATTCACACACATTAATATGGACAAAAACTAAAAAACAATAAATGTTAATCATTTTATTACCGTTAAATTAACTTTAAACAATTCATTGTTACTTGTTAGGAAAAAAAAAAAAAACTTCAAACATTGCAAGAATTTGGATTTGTGAATCATTTATAAACAAATTTTTAATTTTAGGAACCATATTTAAATAATTTCAAGTTAAGAAGTCAAATAAATACAACATCCCAACTCAATATATAGATCAACAGAGTGATTTAACCAAAAAAAAAAAAAAAAAAAAACACACATGTCCAGCACCATACCTTTTATAATAATCAATACTCGTCTGCAATAGGGATGGCCACTGTTCCGGTTCGAACCGGAACCGGAACTGGAACCGTGGCCTGCAGTTCCAGAACCGGAACTGGAACCGCCTTAGGAGGTTTCAGTTCCACCTTTCGGTGAACCGGGATCGGCAGTTCCCAACTTATAATGCTAAAAATTATATAGCATTTAGAATAATGCATGGAAAGATTTGAACCCCAGATCTTAATTAATTGAAGAGTCTTAAGGAAACCTATATAACCACACAAGCTACTCCCCATTTTGTTCTTTTCTCCTTATTATTATCAGTATATTATATGTTTATTTGCATATAAAATATATAATTATTTTATACTAGATATTTAACACTGTATAAACTAATGGTCTAATTTACCTTACTTATATTATTAATATAAGTAATCATTAAAGTATACATAAATATAAATTAATTATTATATTAAAATTTTTCAATTGAAGCGGAACAAAAACTGGGATGGAATCAGAATCGAAATCAGAACCGTGACAAAATCGGAAACTGGTGGTTCTGGAACCGTCTCGGAACCGGAACTAGTGGTTCTGGAACTGTCCTAGAATTGTTCCTCCAAGGTTCCGGTTCCACTTTCCATGGAGCCGGAACCTGTGGTTCCAGAACCGCAACCGGTGATTCTGGAACCGTGGTCATCTCTTGTCCGCAAGGCAAACAACCTGGGCCCACAAGAAAATTAATCTGCAATTTGATCACAGTTAAGTGCAACCGCCCGCATGTAATTAACTCTAATTTTGCTTTTCGCGTCTCCAGTCCCTTACGCGTTCCGCTTCTTTCCCTTCTTTGCAATTTTTTTTTTCATCTTTTAACATTTAAAGTATATGTTTTAAAAAATGTAGGATATAAAAATATCTCTTTTGCCCAAAGAGATTAACGCGCAGCGGAATAATCAAAACGAACAACAAAACAAACTGGTTCGATCTTTAAAAGACGTACATCCACAAAATCTACTCAATCAATCAAAGGCGGGACAAGCTGAAACTGGTTTACCCACACACCTATTATATCAATAACCCAACATAGCCGAAAGGCTCTCAAAATCTCACCAAAGACAGAGAGCCGAAAGTTTCTCAAAAAACCCCCTGAAGATAGAGAGCTGAAAGGCTCTGGCCTTTCAAACTCTTAGCTCAACTGAAAACAATACCCTATAGGTCCTTTATATATAGACCCATAGTTACCCGAATCGTTCTCAAAATTAGTTTTCCAAAACAAACCAAATCTAAATTGAAACAAACTAAACAAGTAATTATTAAATCCTCCCAAAACTAAAATTTCCTAATTAAGCTTGATTTAATTTTTCCAACATAGCCTCCTTTAAATCAAGCTTTAGCGACACGTAGCTCCAATGCCATCTCGAGCTTCAATCGCAGTTAAATCTCCAGTGCCATTACGAACAATAATTTTTAATTTTTACTAGATCTTCATCATCCTAGGTGTCACACCCTTTTTCACTCTGTGGAAAAAGGCTGCGATGGCGTTAGGTCCCTCACCTAACCAGCCCAAACGCAGCACAAAGTTGCGGAATTACTTTGCACCCACGTGCGATATCGTAGCCCACTCCGCGATCACGCACCAACACGCTGAGGTTTTTGCCCCGCAGCACAACAACATCAATTTATGGGCAATCTACCCCAATCCTATGTATATTATTGCCAACACTATGAACAATTACACAAAGGATTCACACCTACACTAGGGCCACGCCAACACGCAAGAAGGCTTGTGCGCCAAGCACACCACCTAGGCTAATTCCCCGAAAACTAGCCTACCTTGACTAACTCTTTAGTCTACTGATGAGGGCATCCCAAGTCCATCGACAAGTCCAAAGACAAGTGAGTCCGGAGAAGCTGAGGAGGTTCGGGTTCTACACCGAGGCCCAACAATGCTTCAGGATCCAAGTCCATATCAAAGGGATCCACTTGTAGATATCATTGGGCCAATAACCAGAAGCAGAGCAAAGAAGGTTCAGGAGACACTCAACAACCTTGTACAAGCTTGCCGATAAGATGCTCAATTGATAGTAGAAGCCAACGCCTTGGAGAACAAAGCCGGAAAGGTTCAAATTGCAACTCTCCTTACAATTCTTGAAGAAGAGGCGGCGCAATTCCCCATTCCACAATGAAGAGAAGGTTGTTTCTTGAAGTTCTTGAAGACGCCAGAAGGTTCTTGGACTTTAAAGAGACATTTCTTGATTTTCTTGAAAATCTTGAAATTTCATATTTTGCAGAATCTTGAAGAATCTTGAAAATCTTGATTCCGAAATGATTCCGGGAGGTTCCAGAAGATTCCGGAAGCTCCCTACATCAATCCATCATGCGCCATCAACAATTGGGGCGACCAAATCCATGGAGTCCATTCCACATCATCCATTCGGCCAGCCCACCAAAGAAGCCCACACGCAAGTCTTAGTCCATTAGGGTTGTGAAATTAAGGGTTAGGGTTTGGGGAAAAATAAGGGTTCGTGCATGTTCCCTATTTTGCCATTAGTTTATTAGTTTCCAAAAAGGATCCCTTCTTGATCTTCTTTTTGGAGTAGGATTTTTATTCCTTTTCCTTCTTGTTTTTAAGTTGTAATTTTCGGCTGCCACTAAACTTTAAGGTGACCGAATTTTCCTTTTCTTTTACCATTACCCACTTCTTTCAAGTTTTGGCATTGTAAAGGAAATCAATCTCTTGATTGGTTTCCAATTCTAATTCTTTTCCTACTCTTTTAGGTAGAATTTTCGGCTGCTCTTTGCCTATAAATAGGCAGCCGAAACTCCATAATTAATACAAGTATTCAGATCTTAAAACTATTAGTTTGAGTACTTTCCCTTTATTGCTTTATGTATTTTGCATGATTGTAATTTATATATTGCATGAAACTTAACTTAATTAGGTTAATTGCTCTACCTAATTAAATTCGCATGTTTCAACTCTTTCTTACTTGGTTCGAAATTCTTAAGTAAATTAGCTTAGGTTAGTTTATTTTTCTTCTCTGGTTTTCGAGTAAGTAAAGAGCCTATACGAGCTACGCCACTTAATCAAACTTTCCTTGGCAACTTCATCTGCATGTGTACATCCGTCCACATCATCTACACTCGCAAAGGCAACTCGCAAGCTACTGATTTCTATCCCACAAGCTTGTCTCCCCTGAGCCCCTAGCTTTACTTAGCTATTTATAGCTAATTCACGTGGTTGATAGCCCCAACCACCTAGGCTCACAACCGCTACAAATCGCGGGCAAGTAACTTCTGTGCGCAGCTGTGCGCCCCATTTCCCCACGACCCGCGCGACCCCTACTTTTCGGGGCCATGATCGCAGTAAACTATCACAGCTGCGCACCAGTTCTTTTGCCCACAGTCGTAGCCGCTAACCCATAGCCTTAGCTGCGCACCATAGGTCCACCGAGTTTCCCGGCGCTCCGTGCCACCGCGCCCAACCGCCACGCCATGACTGGCACCACTTGAGCCATCCCGGACCAAATGCAACCCACTTACACTTAGCGCCCATTTAGCTCACCTAAAGGCTTGTTCTTCAGCCAAGGCTTGAGCCAAATCCATGCATTTCCATTATCGAGGCTGAACCATGTCATTTCCCTCATAGTGCCGGAACAGCAAACCCCGAAGTTCCCGGCCGGGAGTACAACATGCGGAAAATCAGCAAACTTGCCTAAAGCCTACCATTTTCCCTAACAGTCTAATGTTCTCACCAAAAGAACATCTAACTATTACACAACGAACCTCAAATAACGAAAATACATCACAAAACGGGGAAATATTCTTAGTCCACTAAAAAGGGTCTAACACCAGGCCACAACACCACTCTCAATAAATAGAAAGCACTTCAAAAGCCTCCCCAAGTCATTCATGAATTAGAAGCACCGAAAGTCGCTCATAAATCCAAATAACCAAACTTTTTGTTAATTTTTTTTTCATCCATCGACCTTAGCTTTGATAAAAAATTTGATTCAACCCAATTTTATTTGGCGGTGGAAACATTGCATTTTAAAATTCTCTTTTCTTTTTTTTTTTTTTTCCTTCTCCATCTCAAGCGATATTTTTTTGCAGCACCGGAATCACCAAGTCTTGTAACTATTCTGAATTTCTTCTTCTTTTGATTCTATATCTGATACCATATGTAGGATATAAAAATATCCCTATCGCCCAAAGAGATTAACGCGCAGTGGAATAATCAATACGAACAACGAAACAAACACACAATTTAACGTGGTTCGATCTTTAAAAGACCTGCATCGACAAAATCCATTCAATCAATCAAAGGCGGGGCAAGCTGAAACTATTTTACCTACACACCTATTGCATCAATAACCCAACATAGCCGAAAGGCTCTCAAAATCCCCCCAAAGACAGAGAACCGAAAGTCTCTCAAAATCCCCACGAAGATAGAGAGTTGAAAGGCTCTGGCCTTTTAAACGCTCAGCTCAACTGAAAACAATACCCCATAGGTTCTTTATATAGACCCATAGTTACCTGAATCCTTCTCAAAATTAGTGGAAGGTTCAGATGTACCTTTTGAGGAATTTTCATTTTTCTGCCCCAACTTTGGTGGTTTTGGGGAAAAAGACTTCTCCGGCTTCTTTGAAATGCTTCTTTCCAAGCACTTGTTCTTGAACTACCCCCCTCTTGAGTTGTTGCTCCACCTTTATTGCAGCATGCACTAGGTGCTCAACCTCAACATAGTGATACATTTCTACTTTGTCTCTTATTTTTGGGTTCAAACCATGCAAGAACCGAGCCATGGTTGCCTCTGTTTCTTCTTGAATTCCAATCCTTATGAGGGAAACTTCCATCTCCTTGAAGTATTCATCCACACTCATACTTCCTTGCTTAAGACTTTGGAGTTTGTTGTGGAGTTCACGGTGGTAATAACTGGGAACAAACCGTTTCCTCATAAGAGCCTTCATTTCTCTCCAAGTTTGAATAGGTGGCTCTCTAATCCCCATCCTATTGATCACAAGTTGATCCCACCAAAGTAAGTGCATAATTAGAAAATTCAGTAACAACAATTTTTACCTTCTTCAACTTGAAGTATTCATGGCAATCAAATATGGACTCCATCCTTGTTTCCCCCTCTATGTATGCCTCCGGATTTGACCGCCCTTGGAAAGATGGAATTTTCATCTTTATGGCCTTCATATTGCCATCCTCATTCCGTCATTCCCTTTATCTCCTCGGCCTAACTTCAAACTCTGAATCACTACTAGAACCAAAGTCATCTCTACGCCGCCTTGGGGAGCAAGATTGAGTTCTTTGAGACCCCTCTACCCGATCTATTCTTTCATTAAGTCGGGAAAATGCATTCACCAGCAACTTCATGTCCTCCGCCATAGCTTGGATTTGGTTTGGTGGGGGTAGTGCTTCAAACCTTTTATCATCGTCATGAAGATGAGACATACTTGCAATAAAATTTAAAGACAACCTTACACACTCCCTCACGTGTTTTCACTCAAATACCTTGTTACTCAACCTATTCACTCAATTTAGACTTTTTTCTCGCTCTCTTGGGCTCACCCACTCTTGCCTTTTTTCGCTTGTTTCCTCTACCCTACGCTTTTCCCTAAACTAAAGATCTATTATCAAGTTTCAAGAGTTGTGGCCTTGAGGAATTCGAGCCTTACCAAACAAGGTTCTCGTTTGAATGGAAGAAAACCAAGCAAATTGAATGATCTTTCGACTTTCTCGAACTTGACTCTTCATCTTCAACTTCGATGGATCTTTGTATTCTACGAGCATAACCTTTCAACTCCCAAGAGCATTACTTTTCACCCACTCAAGTTTTTCCAAACTGCACTCTTTCTTTTTTCTTTTTCTTTTTCTTTTACAGAACGTTCATTTTTTTTTAAATTTTTTTTTGGGACTAATTTCTCTTCTTTTTTTTTTTTACTTGCAAAACAAAAGATATACTCCAAGAAGGAGTTAAAGAAAAAAAATTTAAAATCAAGTTCCCTTAAATCCCAAAAACCCAGTGATAAGAACCTTGTCAATCCGTGACAAGACCTGCTACCAATATTTGAGTTTTCAAGCTTCAAGAGAACCAAGAGATATGAGAAGAGAAGGATATGCAACCAATAGAGCTAGTTATGATACCAAATGATGTAATCACACCCGATGGGTTTGATCACGTTGTCGACTTGATCATTCTAAAGGTTGCTAGGCAAAGTCGGTGAGAACTTCGACCCGTCACTTAACAAAGTGAGAACCTCGGTTTATTAGACGCCACAAACAATTCACTAGGATTGTTTGATAAGTCTCGAACGCCACAAGTTTAAAAGGAAACTTGATAAGTTCTAAGTTCAAAGAAGAACAAAGAGTTTGGTATAAACTCACAAAGGATTTCAGTTTATCAAAAGTTGTGTTTGCATGCTTACAAATAAGCTATTTATAGGCAAGATGAGAACCTTCTAGCTACTCTGCCATTCAAAGGTAACATTGTAAATTCTGCAAATGAAAAATCCTAGAGGTGTATGAATTCTTGAGCCTAATTTAATAGAAGTAACCCTTTAATGATAGTGAACAGTCATGCATTCATATGCCTCTTGAAAATTCAGATTGAATGAGGTGCATATCTTCTTTAAGTTCAGGAATTAGTGATGCTTTAAACCATTCCTTGACTGTCCATCTAGCTGCCTTTTGGGTGGCTTTTGGACTGATTTTACTGCAGAAATAGCACCCAAAAATTTGTGGTGAAAACTCTTGGAATGCCTCCTGAATTTGAAATGTAGGTCTTGTTTCACAATTCATCCCCTTGAAGACTGAACCAAGCAAGCTGCACCTGAAGAGTTTTCACACTTTATCCCTTGAGCATTAAATGGACTAGAATCATCAGGAAAATCTCTGCAGAAATCAGCAAGAGCTGGACCAAATTGAAGGCTAGAATTCCACTTGAATTGGACTTGAAAGATGCACAATGTTGGACTGGAATCATGACCTTCAATTGGACTTGTTTTGTATGACTTCTTGGACCACTGAACCTTGATAACTAGGCTACAAACACAGCAAAAGAAAACACTTAAGTTGGACTTTAAAAAAAAAACATAAAACAAACCAGAACATAATTTTAAAAATTAAACAAAAGAACTTGGACTATTTTTAAGGGGCTGAAATATTTGTGCATTGAAAAAGTACAAAAGAATCAATAAAATATTGAAGCTAAAAAACTTTTTAAAAAATAAAATAAAACAAAACAGAACATAATTTTAAAAATTAAACAAAAGAACTTGGACTCATGCAATTTTTAAGGGGCTGAAATATTTGTACATTGAAAAAGTACAAAAGAATGAATAAAATATTAGAGCTAAAAACTCTCTCAAAAAACTCTCTCTATGAGTTTCAGATCCTAGCCTTTTCTTATTTCTCCAGTGACTTCCCACGGCTCCTCCAGCCATGGAGGGTGGCCGGCCACCGCCAACTGCCCTCAATTACGCAATGGGAGTTGCCTCCAAACACAAGCTGCCACCGCTTTCCGCACCAATTGACAGCCCGCTTAAACAAGTTATTGAACATTACAAAAAACTTGCACTGATCTTCTTGGAAGAAGAAACAGATCTACTTGAGGCACCTTTCAACAAAGCTCTCATCAGAAAATTCTCAAGGGGGAGCACAACGATGGCTCAACTTCACACGGATTTTTTAACCGCTGGTTTTATTGGAGGATACCACATCGGTCTGATTGATTCCCGACAGGTACTCATCAGATTTGAAGAGGATGAAGATTACAACCACTGCTTCCTCAAAGCTATTTGGAATTTTGGATCGTACGCGTTACGAATTGTCAAGTGGACGCCATCTTTTGATCCCTAAGCAGAATCCTCAATTGTTCCCGTTTGGGTGTCTGCTCCAGGATTACCTTTCCACCTCTACAACAAATGGTCACTTTTCTATATAGGAAGCATGTTTCGACTGGCATTGAAAGTCGATTTTGCCTCAGCCGGACTTTCACGGCCATCTGTGGCAAGAGTTTGCAACAAAATTGATCTATTGCCCCATATTCCTGACACGGTTTACCTGGAGACACAAGGTAAGGGATTTATTTGAAAATTGGAGTTTGAAAAGCTCCCCCTTTATTGTACAAAATGTATGAAGGTTGGTCATTGTATGACATTATGTTGGAAGGATAATCCACCACCGCCCAAATATCAATGGAGGAAGAAGCCGGACGGAAATCTGTCGCTGTCTCCGGCACCTCCAGACAAGGAGAAGACCAAGCTTACCAGACAGGATAACGCCTCAAGAATCTCACCCTGATCTGCGCCAGAAATTGAGCCCCAAATCACTCTTCAAATTGCGCTCCAAATCTCTCCCCAAATCCCGCCTCAAATTACTTCCCAAATCACTCCCCAAATCGTGCCCCAAATCGCTCCTCAAATCGCGCCCCAGATCTCTCCCCAAATTGTGCCCAAAATATCTCCTAAAATCCCTATGGTTGCACCTACAATGCCATCCTTCATTGCCGAGGAATCTGCTGCTACTCGACAAAATGCTACAGAGGGCCTTACAACCGCTGATACTATAACCGAACAAGAAAGTAATGTGGAAGACAGTGATATTGAGGAGGTGTTCTCTGAGTTGCAAGTGGATTGCAACGTTGGGGAACTGAACCCAGTCTATCCAATAAACACCAGAACAACCCCACAGCTCTCGGACAATAATAATGCACTGATCAATACTCCTCTTCCTTCAATCCCATCTCCAGAAACAATCCAAGCCACAATGAAACGCATTGCAGAAGAAGTTACTAAAATAGCCACCAACCTATGTGGTCCGATGTAGTCCAAGTAGAACTTGAAGTGAATCAACATAATTCTTCATAAGCCAACAAGTCCCTCCTAATACCTAAATTGAAGCCCTGCAGAGGATTTTTACTCCCGTTGAAGCACATAGGATGCCTATAGATATTCAACTCATCAATCGCATGCCGACGAAGCCACAAATCCCAACTACATCATCTGTGTAGCACTCACCAAAAAACCTTAGTGACAACAACCAATAAGATGAAGGGGAGGCAGCTTATAGCCCTTGCGAAACTGATGACGAAGAAGGCTTTGAGGACGAAATAGAGAACTACATTATAGGACCTAAAAATCACGAGCCAGTGAATACTTATTTTGAGCATCGACTTCGAAAGTAGCTTAAAGTAGATTATAGAAAACTAAACAAAATAGGCTACAAAATGTAAACCATTGTGTTTGATTTCCTTTCTATTTTTATTTTTTTGCAATAAATAAAATGGGCAACCAACCCCACACTTAAAAAAAAGAAGAAAAGAAAATATTTGTACATTCTGAGCACCCCTTATCCCACCAACACTATAGCCTAGTCTTGGTCTTGAACTTCAATCAAAAGTACTTCACTTGTTGGGCTCTTTGTATTGTCCATTTGATTTTGAACCTAACACTTCTTAATCAAGCCATTGATAGCATCTTTGAAGATCTTGTACTTGGACCCAGTTAGAGTTCCGACATGCCACTTTAATGGATCAACATCGCTTGAGCTCATGACCTTGCACTGATCCCCATCAATTTGTAATTCTAATTCTACTTTTCAATTGTATAGAATTCCAATTCCAATTCCAATTCCAATTTAATTCTAATTTCGTTCAACCAAATGAACCCTTAATGTATTCAAGAGTTATGGTGAATCTAGAATTAGCTAACCTAGTTACAGTCTAGGTGTTTAATTGAAGTCTTGAATGAACATCTAACAAACATGGGCCACCATTAATAGAACCATAGAATCTATTAGATAGGAATATACTGCTAGTATTAAGGAAGCTAAGGCTCTGTTCTTTTCTATTCCCATTTCAAGAAAATCATCACTTTTTCTTCTAAAATCTAACCTAAAAAAAATCTCAATTAAAATTCAAATTTTAAATTTCCCTCAAAATCTTCACTCACATAAATTTAAAAAATAACACAATCATTACACTTTTTTATCTCTTTCCTACACAATTTCCCAAAAGAAAATTCTCTCCAAAAAAAATTCCTTCCCCTAAAATAAAAAATTCCCAAGTTGGGTCACCAAACAAAGCCGACTATTGAAATTAAAGACTGAAAACCTAAAATTTACCATGGGAACATAGGTAAATAAGGGAATTGGAATAATCTAAGTAACTTGATTATGGAGCAAATTAGCTTGCCGCTTACATTAATTACTAACCCATTACTAGGGGTGGGCATGGTTTGGGCCAATTCGAAATTCGAACCGAATTCGAATTTACCGAATTCAAAAAAACCTAATTCGAATTCTGAATTCGAATTAGGTTTGGTTTGAAACCGAATTCGAATTATGAAATTGGTTTTCGAATTGGTTTTCGAATTGGGCATTCAAACCAAATACCAAACCGAATTCGAATTAGTTTTATTATTAATATTTATTAGTTTTTTTTCCACCTAAAGTCTTTATTAATATTTTAAATTGATAAAGATATCATAAAGTTAAAAGCTAATATTTTAAATTGATAAAGATGTCATAAAGTTAAAGGCTAAAGCTTACCTAATGAGTAAAACTAAAACCTAATCTCTAAAGTATTATCACACAACCGCCGCCTCCCCGAGTTCAGTTCCTTCCCACCTCTCCTCCCTCTCCGTTTTTCTTTATGTTCTTGTCCTCCTCCATTTTTGCAGTTCGCCGAGGAAGATAACCCAGCAGACAAACATCACCGATTCCGAAGACATGCTGCCATTTCCGTTCTCTCGCCGTCGTACGTTCACGTTTGCTCTAGATCGGATCTTCTCGCCGCCGCGATCCCCTGCTCCTTCCGCCGGTGCCGTCTTTGCGGAAGGTTTTGCGCTTCAATTCTGCAATGGATTGCAGAACTCAAAGTATACTTCTCCTCCTTGCTTTGCTTTCTACATGACATCGATTTTTACGGTTCTCCTGTTGTTTCTTAATTCTTACTTTTATTTTCTTTATATTAATATCAGGTGCGGATACAGTTGGGCCAATGATCAACTGCATTGGTTACCAAAACTATGCTTACAGGATGATTTTAAGGCTTATAGGATGCATGTGATTGAGAGGGTGAACTTAGATTTATTTTTCTAGAAGAGTTTGATGCTGGATTTATTTGTTCAAACCATAGTTGTCGAATCGAGATACGTATCATGTATCGGAAATGCGATTTTACGATACGCGTATCGTATCGTGTATCGTATCGTAAGATACGTTTGTATATAATAATATAATACAAAATTTATAGATATTGAATATATATTAAAAAACATATCATAATTATATATATATATATTAGTTATACATATATAAGTATAAAAATTATAATTGATTGTTTTCTATAATAAATGGTTTAAGGAAGAAAAAAAGAAAGACAGAATGATCAGTTAAAAACAAAGGAAATTTAGCAAGAGATAAAAGGAAAAAAATTAATAATAGATTAAAAAAATATGGGAAAGAATAATGTGGGCAGCAAGATTCGAACAAACAAGCACTACGTAAGAAGAAAAGACCTTAACCACTAAGCTAGCCCAGCAGATGTAGTAAACTTTATATCTAAATAAATAAATATGTTCGGAAAGGGCAGGGCAAGGCTGAGAAAACATTTGTCCCACATCGGATTTACATGAATGAGTGGAGTGCTTGAACTCCTATAAAAGATGGCCGAACCGCAGCATGCTCTCTTAAACAAAACGGCTATGTTGAGATGTGAATGCACATGTCCCAACTACTCCTTAGCCATCTGAGCTTGAGTTCGACAAGCACGAGTTGAATTTTTAAAATTCAACTCGAAATGTTTTGAAAATTTTTAAAATATAAAGGGGAGGAAAAACTCGTCCCGAGTTTGTACGATACTAAAAATTGTATTGAATCGTACAAAATTCAGAATTTTGTATGATTCACTACCAATTTCGATACGTTCATACGAGTCGTATCGAAATTGGTATTTTATGATACGTATCGCGTATCGTCCGATTGATTATGAAATTAATTTTGTGAATTTGGTTTCCATGGTTTAAAACCGAATTCGAACCGAATTCGAATTACAAATTCGAATTGGTTTCTTCAGTTTAAAATCGAATTAGGTTTGGTTTTCGAATTGGCCAAAAAAAATTTAAAATTCGAGGAAACCACAATTCGAGGAAACCAATTCGTGCCCACCCCTACCCATTACTAACACATAAGTTTAAACTATCATGAAATTTGTACATTGAGCTTTAGCCCAACCCACTTTTAAAAATTGAATTGAATCATTTTTTTCTTGTTTTCTCATTTCAAGTTCTCTATAATTCTTAAAAATAACACTAAAATCATCTTTTACAAAAATAAGTGACTATTAACATGTTAGAACTCACTTTGTAAATTGTGTTTAGTCCTTGTGGATTGACCCGTGCTTGCCACGGTATAACTTTGTGCAATGCCGTGCCCTTGCGGCTATAGTCTTATTAAATTCAGATCAGACATCGATAAGATGATACCCAAAAGTGGCGGCAAAAATTTCTCAGCTGTGATAGCTAGTCTTCAGCTGCTCAAGCTTGGAATGGTGGTGGGCTTTTCCAATGATGAAATTGAAGAAGTCGGACACGCACTTCTGAACGGTATCCTTGGCATCAATTAATAGAGATTATGGCTTCTTCAAGCAAAATCTTGCACGTTATCCTGACCAAATTTCATATCGGCACCAACCTGTCTTACTCTTGAATTGACGATTCAACCTAAGGGGGACTGAAGAGGGCGATGAACTGCCGCCGTTGTTGTTCTTCTTAATTACGAGAGCTTCCCCCAATCTCCATTCCAACAGCCTGCCCTTGGATGGAGGATACGAAGCAAAAAGATGATTGTTACTAAGACACGAATTAACAAGAAACACAGTTTCGCCAAAGAGAATTCGGTCTAGTACTGACAGATGGCGACGACCCAGGTCCTGCATCACAACGTTAAAGAATTCGACTGGGTACTGACCCAGAGTGAAAATGTTGTTTTAACACTGTCCATGCAGGTGGCTGCCAATATCCTGCATGGACAGTGTTAAAGAATCCAACTGGGATTTGAAAATGAGTGAAAATTTGGGGAATCTCTAAGGTGTTGAAGAGAACATCCTTAGCAGTGATAGTCTTCCGCTTCTCAAGCCTTGTAACGGTTGTGAGATTCTCTACCAAGTACCAATGAAGTCGGACACACATTGCTAGTTCCAGACGCAATGATAGTCTTTTATCCATCGCCCTAGTCAAATGTCAAAATTAATACTAATAATTAGTCAAAAGTTGAGAGAGAGTTCATCCATTTTAAAATTTTTTTTTAAAATTGGAGAGAGCTCATCATGAATTGCCTCTAATGCAAACTCTACCGTCCATTGCACAACAATGGCACAATTTTAGCACCAAAACGACATAATTTTGGCATTAAAATGATATAATTTTAACACAAAAATAACCCAATTTTTACACAAATATGGTACAATTTTAACATTAAAATGGCACAATTTGTGCACTGAAATGGTACAATTTCAGCACCAAAATAACACAATTTTTGCACAAAAATGGTTCAAATTAAGCACAAAAATAACATAATTTCTGCACTAATATGATACAATTTCAGCACAAAATTGGTACAATTTTATCACTAAAATGGCACACTTTTTGCACTAAAATGGCACAATTTTTTCACGAAATTAAATTACCCAGTTTAGGATCAAAATGGCACAATTTTGACACTAATATGGTACAATTTTAGCACTGAAATGGAACAATTTCTGTGGTAAAACGGTACAATTTCATCACCAAAATGGTATAATTTCATCACAAAATTGACACAATTTTTGCGACAAAATGGCACATTTTTTGCACTAAAATGGTACTATTTCAGCACCAAATTGACACAATTTTTGCATCAAAATGGCACAATTTTCACACCAAAATGGTACAATTTCAGCACAATTTTTACACTAATATGGTGCAATTTCAAGAACAAAATAGCACAATTTTTGCATAAAAATGGTACAATTTCAGCCAAAAAATGGCAAAATTTCATAGTAATTAATATGGTACAGTTTCAGCACCAGAATGGTATAATTTTTGTACTAAAATAGCACAATGTCAGCACTTAGCACTAAATTTGTATAATTTCAGCACTAGAATGGTATAATTTATGCACCAACTTCTGCTTCAAATTCAACTCATTAACTTGCTTTTTGCCAAGTTGGGCAACATCATGGGCTAGGGAAAGGGCGAAGCCAATGGGCTCTGAAGACACCCCCCCCCCCCCCCCCCCCTCCCCTCCCCTCCCCCCAAGGGAAAAAAAACCAAATTTCATAGGGAGTTTCCTGTCAGATAGTTCAACATGTGATACTTTCTTCATTAAAATCGATACGTGTATTTTTTTGACTGCGAGAGATATATATATATTTTTTTCAAAGAAGATACATTTTTTTTTTTTTTTGGTTAGAAACCATGTGAGATCCCATATTTTACCCTAGGTTTAAATCTAAGATTTTATATTATTATATAAATTTTCTTTTCAATTTTAATTTCAATGTGTATAGAGTTAAGATTTTGTAATCATCAATAATTATTAAGTAAATTATGATTTTAGGACAATTAAATATAGTTAAGATATTTGATTAAATTGAATTTTGATGCGTCCATACACTTAATTTAACTTCTACATTTCATAACTCTTAAGCCTGTGTAAGTCTGTAGCAATTCTGAACAATTTTCTTTTTATATTGTAGTCTCTATAGCTAGAATTGAAAATTCAGGTAATCCAGTTCATTCACTGTCATTAACACAATGTGATTATGCGTCTTGAGGTTGAGGGATATGGGTGGAATATTTAAGGGCTTCATAACCTCATAATTCTAGTGGTTCCCACTTCCATATTCTCAATATTTATTATTATCATCATTTTTTTTTTTTTTTTGTCTCACGGAGTTATCTCATCTTGACCAAATTACTATTATGCACTGCAGGTTTGCGTCATACTTTCAAGAATGAGACTAATCTCCCGCTGCAAGATATATGATTATCCCAAACTTACACTAACGCAAAAAATGGGCTTTTATTTGTTTTTGAGCTCTGGAGTTGCACAATGTTTGCCCACTCCCTGCATTTAATCTGCACGAGGACCAACTAAAAGTTGCACAATTCCTTGGAACTTTCTGTTGATGATAGTAAAAGGAATAAAATGTAGCACAAGCAGGAAAATGAAAAATAATTAATTTTACCGACTAAAAGTTTACCAAGGTGAGATGCTGTTGCAAAGGTTGCACAACACGAGAATTTGAAAAAACTTTTAAGTTAATATTTAATATTCGAAAACACAAATTCTATTACTCAAAATAATATTTGTGATGGTTGTCAAATTTGAGAATAGTACTTTTTCATCGGAAAAAATATTACTATAAGTAATGAAGCTATGATTAAAAACCTGTCAATAATATTAAAATAAACTTCATTCGTATATAATTAAGTAAAGAAACAGCTAATTATTCCTTGCACTGTTCAAATGGTTGATCTCTATATATTTCTAAAGCCTGCTCTTGGATGGAAGATATGGATGGAGAAAAAAATATGATTGTTGCTGAGAAAGCATTCCCCTGACTATGTTAAAGAATCCCACTGGATGTTGATCTGAGGAAAAATCCGGGCAATTTATCCTGTAGGAGCCTAATGTTGTTGAGCAATTCTCCTCTCCAAGGGTCCACACCTCACTGATTCAGTTTTGCGGCCATCAAACTCCCTGTAACGATGAAAATAGAGTCTCAACGGCTCAATATAGTCATCAAAGCCCAGTTTTTCCAGGGCAAGGAGAACATCATCAGCAGCAATGGTCTTTCGCTTCACAAGCTCGCAATGGTCGTGCACTTCTCCAGTGATGGAATTGATGTTTCCTTGGCATTGTTAAGAGATTTTCACTTCTAGAGGCAAAATCCGGGCCAAATTTGATATCTGCATCACGGCCTGTCTTGCTCTGGATCAACAGGAGAAGAAGTAAAGCAAATTAATAACGGGAGAAGTAGAGCAAATTTTATGGGGATAAGAACCGGAGAAGATGTTTGGTAATGACGAAAGAAGGCAACAACCGATCGATACTGCAATTAATATTTTGAAACATTAATAATAATCTCCAAACTAATAAACTAAACGAATGAATTCTGAAAGTATGCTTGTTTTTGAAATCATAGTCGAAACTATGCTTGTTTTTTTTGCACATAGCTGAACACGTTTTCAAAACATGAAACCAGTTAGCTTTCACGTTTTGAAAATGTGAAACTATATTTTTATTTTTGATTTATTTTTCAGTTTAGTATAGTTATATTATTTTTATATTAACATATTTCACGTAAAACGTGAAAACGGTACAAAGTTACCTCACGATTTTTATACTAGTTTCATGTTTTGAAAACGTGAAAACAGTACAAAGCTTTTTGCAACTGGTTACGTTTTGCAATCGTGAAACCAGTACAAGAAGCTGTTTCACGTTTTAAACTGGTTTCACGTTTTGTAAACTTGAAAGTAGGACAAGCTTTTTTCACATTTTCAAAACTTGAAACTATTATTATAAATTTATGTGTAAACTATGAATATAGCTGACAGTAGTCATAGTTACTCCAGATATGAACGAGATTGTCATATGAATGAAAAACCCTAAAACTACTTCTTTCCATATTTTGAACTGTATATCTCAAACCTAATCCAACTCAACTTTAAACCCTAAACTTTTGAACTCACCTTCAATGTTAAAATATAAATTTGTTGCCTCAATACATTACTAGTGTGAAAATTTTATTTTGAGCAAGTTTAAATTCATATTTTTTAGGACAAATGACATTTACCTCCTTGTGTAATACTTTATGTGACGGTTACCTCCCTGTGTTTTCATAATACACAATTACTCGATCCTTTGTAATTTTGGATTAAAGTGTCACTTGGATGGAAAAATAAAACACTAACAATTTTAAGTTAAAAATCATGAAATATCTAAATATCCTTATGTCTAAAAAAAAAAAAAAAAAAAACTACCCCTCTTCCTCCTCCACACTGCTACCACCCTTCGTCTATATATGTTGGAACTCCATCCAACTGTAAAAATTGTGACAGCATAAACCATTCTTCGACCATTGAAACAACTGAAAAAAGAAAAGAAGAAAAGATTGAAGAGATAACTTAATGTAATCCTCTCTGATTGATAGGTGTCCTTTAGCTGCTGAGTTTTAGAGTATATTTGTGGCAAATTTCACGGGTATGTGCAAGTTTTTGTAAGATAAATGCAGGTTTTAGGAAGAAGAATAATTTAGAGAAAGTAGATGAAAAAAAAGGAAGAAAAGAGCAATCCAGCCAAAGAAGCAATGAAGAGAGGAATTATTCATGTCATGCATGCAAAAGGAACAAGTGGGCCAAAGTTGAAGAAGCCCAAATGCAAGAGGAACAAGCAGCCCAAAGAAGTTGAAGAAAACCCAATGAAGAAAATAGGCCATTGCCTAATTAAGTGATAACCCGCAGGAAGGAATTGGAATGGAATCTGGATTCTTATCAGCATGGATGTTGCGCATGGGCTGTTGCCTAATTTATTTATCCTTCTTTATTTTGGAAATTATTTTTGGTAGTATCCTACGTGGAACAGAATTTTAGTAGTTTACTATTAGTTATTCTCTCCATTCTACACCTATTTATAGGGATAAAAGGGAGAGAACAAACACGTTCTGGACAGTAGAATATTATTTCATATTTTCATAGCTATTTCAGATTTTAGAGCAGTAGTTTCGGTTCTTACGTTTTGAGAAGTTCTGCCCAGGACAAGGTCCCGTTTGCCCTAACGGGAGGTCGCATACTCTGAGACTATTTTCAGATCATAAATCAAGTATTTCTTTCTTATTTATTTTATTCTTTCCAACTATTTTCAGTATGAATCATATAATAATTATGTGCGTAGTTAGTTTAATTATGAGTAGCTAAACTATTTATTCCGGCATAATGTAATAGCAATTAATCCGGGCATGTTATGAAACCGAATTGTGCTTAAATTAAATTGCATGTGTTCCTTCTTATTCTCTGCTCATAACTTTGAATACGGATATTTAATTAAGACTGATCACCTTAGTTGAATTAGGTAGCCAATTAATTCCCAGTTAAATAACATAATATTTATTGGGCAAGATTAATTAGTGGCAAAGTTACCTTCAGGTAATAGAGAATAAGGGGTTAGGAATTCTTAGATGTTAATTCAATAAGAATAACTAAAATCGGGTTTCCCTAGATCTTAAGGCTGTTAACTTGGTTAATAGGTGTCGATGCCTTACGGCCTGTTCCTTGTTAATTAGAGTAGCAATTATGTATGTGCGGATTCACGGTAATTGTCGATAAGTAATGGCAGATTGGGTTATGTCTGATGCGGATTCACGGTAACCTATAACTGATTGATGACATGCTATTTAATATATTATTGAGTTGATGATTAACATGCACGTGATTATTGTGATTTACATATTGCTGGAATACTTTATTTCATTTGATTAATTTATTTTTCTTAATTTAAGTTTGTTATTTATTTTTCATTAACCTTTTGAAAAGTCTCTCTGAGCAAACTAAGGTAGTTGCAAACCAAAATAGTTTAGAGTTAATAGGTTTTGTGATTTTAAGCAGTCCGTTCCCTGTGGGATCGACCCTGTCATCATTGTGCTAGTTATAGCTATTTTTTGCAAGTTTATACAGTACTTTTACTGTATTTGATAGGGCTAACGACGGTCCTATCACTGATGTCTGTCTAAGCCTCACCAAATATTCTTCTCCTACATCAGCAGTAAATGAGTTGACATGAATGAGTCGAGTGACACATCAACACAATAAACAGCATGAGCATACCTACGTGAATGAGGATAGAAGCCATAGCTACCTTGTAAGTTTGGCCTATACTTAAAAGCCAGATAATATGAACGTAACTGAATAATAGTCATAGTAAATTTATTTCAAACATTAGATCCTTGCAAAACCGACATCTTCTGTTTTGCATCAGAATTTAAGCCAAAAACAAACAACCTCTGAAATCGCTTTAGATATTCATATTCTAAGAAATTGATCTTTCCTATAAGGGCATCAGAAGCCACATCTGCTGAAAAATCCATTGAACCAACAGGGGACATATTGGACTTTCTCCTTCTTGTTTCAGGTTGATCTCTCCCTAACATTTCCACTTCATTTTTCATTTTTTCCAATGCAGCAGGGCCAGGCAACCTCTTACGAACAAGTACGCGTAATCTCTGCCATTCTGATTCCAGCTTAGCAATTTTCTTTACACTTTCCAGATGTTGCTTGTGTGCAACATCAGCAGTTCTGAGATTGAATTCTCTCTCTTTGTTCCGAATCTCTAGCTCGTTTTCAAGCACACGGACCTCATATTTCCGAGAAGCATTCTCCTTTTCAGTAGACTCTAGTCTGGTTATCAGAGAATGAAGGTCTGCCTCAGTCTACGCCCTGTAGTTATTCAATTCTTCAATCGCCTTTTCCTTTGCCAACAGTGCCTTACTTAGCTGGTTATTTTCCAGATGTTGTAAAGCTTTGTCAAGTTCCTGCCTTAAAGATAATGCTTCTGTCTCTGTCTTTATAGAGGCCTTAAAGGAGAATGCTTAAACATAATGGAAGACGGATTGAAGTGGTTATAGAGCTTAAACATAATGGCATTTTGTTCGGTATCAGAAGCATTAAGAAAAAGAGCATAAATTGCAAGAACTCAAAATATTTCAGAAGAATCATGCAGTACGGTACTGATGCAGCCTAGATGAGACAAATGAAAACAAAACCAAGAATTCATACTAATATTGCCAAGACAACAAATGCAGCTTTAAGTCTATTAATTAAGTTCCCAATTGTTTCAGGATTCCACCAAGAAATTAGATGAAATGTAAAGCTGCAAAAAGGGCAGACATGAATATGCTTTTAATCCTAGAAGAATCAGAATATATAAAAAGCAAAACTGAAATAATTCTCTATCTTGGATAACTGTGTACAATTCACTCGAGTCTAGAATATGCATTGAGGCTCGAAAAGATGAAGATCTTGAAACAAACTACTATGCAGGAACAGCGATGCTTAAAAATGCATAAGTTTTTAATGATAAATAAAAGGATCAAGAAAATACATGCAGGATTTTCTATGCTCCGAGCTGCCCTTTTTTTTCAAGACTTAGTTTCTCATACATTCTTCATTGGATAAACTGCTGAAAGTGATGAAATCTTTATATGACCCAAGATAATTCCTCAACTAGCATTACCACATTCATCAAAGAACCGCTACATAACCCAAAATTGTAATGTTCTACAAGAAATTAAGATATTTTATATCTTTAAAGATCACACTCTAAGAAAGCATTCAACAGCCAAAAACATTGTAGAAACCTAAATCAATTAGTTGAAATGAAAGACCACCCATGACAGTTTAATCGAACTGAAGGAAATCAATGCGAAAAGAATAATCTTCCTATTATTCTAGATATTGAATTATGAATATCTAAAACATGGAAAACTGACTTGAAAACAAAATATTCTATGCATACTTCCAATAGAAACCCAAAATTTTCCAATTTTCCATAAAACATCATCAAATTAAAAATAAATAATTATCAATTAACCTCAGGGAAAAAAAAAACACTATTCTCAGATGAGGAAAGAATACAGGGCAGGACAATACCCATTTTTCTCGCAACCCTTACTGCGGCTGGAACTCTGAGCGGTGGCCCTCTGTTCGGAACCCTCAGTGCGGCGGCTCTATCCATGGTTTCCATTTCATCCTTTCCCGCTGAACTCTTTCATGAACGACATTTTCTATTCGGAGATGCGAGATTTTCGATTATGAGCAATGGGTGTTCATGGTTTACCCAAACCGGAAAAACCGTCCGGATCAAACCGATTTTGGTTAAAATGGTTCGGTCTTTTAACCAAACCGTTTATAAAAAGCGGTTAACAGTTCGGTTATTGGTTTTACTAAAAAATTTTGGTTAACCAGATCGAAAACCTCGATTTGGTGCGGTTTGGGTGGTTAACCGAAAAACCGTCATTTTAATACATACATAAACTTTGTATATTATTATTAATATATAATTTACACTCAAATCTGTATTCTAATTTTTAATATGTATATTATTATTAAGAAAATCTATAAAATTAATATAATATATAATTTTAGAATGTCTTAATTCCCTCCAATTAACAATAATATTGGAAATTTGTAATCATCTTCCATTTAAGCATACACAGTAAGATGTATAAAATACCAAAAACAAAAATGTTATTGGCTTCAAATCTTCAATCATATCCTCTTTCTTTTTTTCTGAAGATATTCGTATTCTAATTGAATCATTGATCAATCTATTCCTAAATCAACGGGTTGGCATTCTTTATAAGCTTTTCTGCGGCCTCCATCATTCATCACCTTTGCAACTTTCAAAAACCTCACCATTTCTTTTTGTCCCGAAGCATTGATCATCCAAACACGAGTAGATTGCAATTTGCAAGGTTTCAACTCAAAAGGTGTGCTTTCAGCTTCCAAGTTTTTCACCTACTTATTTGTATTAATATTTTTCAGAAGATTTATATTTTTTCTTTTTAAAAAATCTTTTAGTTTATCAACTTCTTTGGATTGTCTTTTTGCAATTTATATATCGTTTTGCTTTGGTTTAATTTATAAATCTTTTTGCGTTTTTGTTTCCTACCATTGTTGCAAATTTTTAAATATTTTTCCATTGGTTTGATTAGTTTAAAGTTTCACATTGTTTTTTTTCCCTTTTTCGATTGTCTAACTCATTGAAATCCAAAAAACAAGGAAAATAAGTCAACACATCATTGTGGTGATTTCTTGATGTATAGGTGATTTTTTTTAAATCTAAGCTTGTGTGTGTATATATATATATAGATATTATTTCACTAGTTGATACATCTATTCAATTTTATTTTTAAAATTTTTTTGACACTACAACATAGTTAGTTTGGATAAATATTTGATTTTCTTATACTTTTTTGTAGATGTCAAATGAACTTGGTACTGGTAAAGCTATTGAAGGGTTTAACAATGTGGAAAATAACTCAACTCCTGTGATTGACCCAAATCAAGATTCTGGCCACAACCAAAAGCGCAAAGGCAAAGTCAATGATGATTCAGAAACCAATCCAGGCAGATCCCCAGTTTGGAAGCATTTTACGAGGTTTGTCAATGAAAAATATGTTGTGAACTCAAAGAGTTCTGGGCAGAAAGGGGAAAATTTGAGAGGGAGAGAGAGAGCTTAAAAAAGAAATTGTATTGCTTTATTTGATGTTCAGCGATGTATCTCACTGGACTATTTATAGGCCACGAATGGCTTTGTTTACAGAGCTAGGAAAATAAATTAACTGAAGAAATCCTAACGGTGTTGACCAATTCTGAAGGTAACTAGAAGCTACAAAAGGGCAGCTGCTTAAGAGCTCCCTGTAGACCCGATCAAACCAACGTCCATGCATGGATGAGGGAGACTTGGTCAGCTGCCACGGTGGCCATGCAACCGTATCATTCCGTCGCCCTTGGCTCACCCTTGTCCGCAAGGGTGAAGGCGGGGTAAGTGTGGCGGAACCGCCATTCGGACTCCCAAGTGGCCTCTGCCGGTGAAGTGCCCTTCCATTGAACCAGGACCTCTGAACAAGGGCGGTACTTGTCTTTAGTGATGACTCAACGTTGGAGGATCGTCAGGGGTTGCGGCAGGAGTAGTCCCCGGCATCTGAAACCTCCGAGAGCGGCCCTGTAATGAGGGTATGTGTTGACCCTAAGTGTTTCCAAAGTTTGTTCATGTGGAACACATTATGGATCCGTGCATCTGCGGGAAGGGCGAAACGGTATGCCACCAAACTTACTTTCGCCGTGATGCGGTAGCGTCCGAAGAAACGATGGGAGAACTTCCGGGAGGATCAAAAAGTAACTGTGTTTTGGGGGTAAAGCCAGAATTTCAGATAAACAAAATCACCCACTCGGAACTCAACCTCGCGGCGTCTTGCATCTTCATGCAATGGGAGGCCGCCGTGATGTTGCGGCGAAGGTCCCGGAGGATTGCGTCCCTGGTGCGGAGTTGATCATCAAGGCCGGGCAGGTTCGCCGTGCCAGGGGTATAGGTGAGGATGTGGGGAGGTGGCCTACCGTAAACTGCCTCAAAGGGGCTCATGTCGATGGACGAGTGCCAAGAGGTGTTATGGCTGAATTCTGCCCAGGTTAACCAATTGACCCACTTACGCTACTGATCCCCTGAAAAACAGCGCAAGTATTGCTCTAGCGTCTGGTTCGTGACCTCTGTTTGGCCATCGGATTGGGGATGGTAGCTTGAACTCATGTTCAACTTGGTGCCTTGCAGATGAAAGAGTTGTTTCCAAAAGGAACTGATGAAAATTTTATCTCGGTCACTCACAATTGATGTCGGGAAACCGTAAAGGCGGACAATGTTGTCGATCATAAGGCGGGCAACGGAGACTGCAGTGTACAGGTGCTTAAGAGCCACAAAGTGGGCATACTTGGATAGGCGATCAACGACCACCATTATGACCGAGAGTTGCCTAGAGACAGGTAACCCTTCCACAAAATCTAGGGAGATGTCGAACCAAATATGAGATGGAGTCGGTAAGGGCTGGAGCAGGCCTGCTGGCTTGGAGTGGTCGGATTTGAATCACAGGCAAATGGTGCAGTTGCAGATAAATTCCTTAACATCCTTCGTGATCCCTGGCCATTTAAAACTGAGCCGGATGCGGCCCAATGTTTCATGATAGCCAAAGTGACCCCCTAGGCAAGAAGAGTGACAATCCGACAGGATCAGAGGAATCAATATCTATGTAGGGCTGAGGAAGACTTTAACTCCTTTGTTCCAGACTCTGTCATGGTGTATGAGTAAGGTGCTCTCCGGGGTGGTCAGCAGGGTTTGGTAAAAAGGATCGGTGGCAACCTCCTGTTGAAGGGTGGCCCACCACTCGGCTTGAGGCACAGAGGTGGCGATGACCTGGAACTCGGCGACCCGGGAAAAGGCATCAGCAGCATGGTTCTCGAAACCTTTCCTATACTCAATCTCGTAGTTATACCCAAGAATTTTAGGGAACCAACGAGTCTAAGCGGGGATGGTGTTCACTGTTCCAGTCGGTACTTGAGTCTACAGTGATATGTGCGGACTATGAAGGGTTTGCCCAGTAGGTACGGCCACTATTTGCAGATGGCTTTAACGATGGCTAACATCTCTTTCTCATAAGTTGACCAATGCAGAGCTGATGGCTTCAGGGCTTCGTTGTGGTAAGCGATCAGTTGAATGTGCTGGGAGAGAACGGCTCCAATTCCGATGGCGCTGGTGACAGGACTTGTCGTGGGTCTACTAAAAACAGAAAAAGTACTGTTTAAAACCTGTAATTAAGATGCTAATAAAATATAGCACAGTAGTAGACAGGGTCGATTCACAGAGACGGCAATTTAATCCAATTTCCAAATAATATGCCGATATAACCAAACCTTGACTAGTAGTCACCTTTATGTCTCTTAAGAGACCTTAGAGTTGTCACTTAAAAATAATAACTAAATAAAAGACTTAAGAAGATATCAATTAATGAGAGGCAATTCCGGTATTATGTAAATCCACCTTAATCTCATGCATGCAATCATAAACCTCTTAACTTGTCTAATTACTTATGCCGTTTCAGTTATAGTATTACCACGAGTCCCAGCAAATAATCCCAATTCTCCCATAGATTCTCGATAATCCCCTGCGAGTCCTCGCAAAGAAATTATTCTCTAACTACGTTAACTAACAGACCGTAAGTCATCGCAAACCTTATTAATTAACAAATAGAAGCATTAAGAACTAGAAGAACCCGAAACTAATAATTCCTACTGACGATGCATTAGAAATTATTACCCAATTAATCCTGTACTACTCGGGCGGTAGTTGTGCCACTCACTAACTCTACCAGATTAAACTAAGTTGATCAGGCTTAATAGAATCTTAGTAATTAGACATATAAACATAGGCAATTTAGAAACATAATTCATTTGACCTTAGATTCATTCCTGGGTTTCATACATGCATGGATTATGGCTTCTTACATAATACAAGAACTAATAAATTAGCTACTCATGATAAAACACGAAAAACACATAAATATAAAAGAAGACATTAAAAGAGAAAATAGAATACGGTACTGGAATTTAAGAATTCGCAATCTGACAACTGCTGGTTTGGCCAAACGGTAGACTGCCAGTCGGGAAAATCCAAAGTTGCAATTGAAACAGAGTAAAACAGAACAGAACAGAGAAAAACAGAGGAAAACTAAACTAAAACGAAACTGTATATTACGTGGAGAATAAAATTAACTAAGAAAACTATTCTCTGGAAAACTTCTTGTAGCGTGTAATCTGTAGTAATTACTTAACTAACTACTTAATCTTCCTTGCACAACAACATCCCATATATATATATAGGGAGGGAAAACTAATCAAAAACGGAAGTAGAAAACAACTCCAAATTAATTGAGGAAACGTCTTCAAAACGGGAAACTCCAAATTGGAAGTGCAGTAGGATTCTATTTCTTGCAGTGGAAGTTTTCTCAAATTCGAATAATCTTCAAGACTTCCGAATTAGTAAGTACTCCTTGTGACTCCTTCTTTCTTAAGGAAAAAAACTTCCTTCTTGTGATCCGATTGGAATTGGCAACGGCTTCATGGGCTTTCTTCCTTAAGTTTCACATGAATATCATTCTTCCTTGGCCGCCAATGAATTGGATTCCAATTGGAATTTGGGTTACAGCTCTTATGGACTTCCAATTGGATTGCATTTTTAATTAACATTCCAATTGGAATTAATCTTGATCAACATTCCAATTTCCACGCATCCAATTGCTTCTTTGTTTGCTTCGCAATTCTTCCTCTCAAGCGATTTGGATCTGCTGATCTTTCGTGTGGGCCTCCTTCTTGGTTTAGCCCACAAATTTTGTAGGCTTTTTAGACGTGACTCATCTGCTCCAATTCTTCTAGTCTTTTGGCACATTCTTTTCTTCTTAGGCCCGATCTCCAAAACTGCAAATAAACATTAAAACCTTAGGCAAAAGCCCGTGAGAACTGACATAACAAGTGCTAAAATAATCACCTAAAAGGTGCAGATCAAATATCCCCACACTTGAATAACACTTGCCCTCAACCATGAAGTGAAGAACTAGAGCATACCCATCAATTCAGCAATGCACTTATACTTCCTTTCTCAATTGATTCAGACAAAAACACATACACAAAACAGAACAAGATGCACAAGACTCTTTGGATTGACTCAAAAAATAAAAACAACTACTATTACTTTGACTCAAAATAAGACTCAAAACGGAACTCACAAATCTGCCTTTTCTCTTTTCTGGAACTTACTCACACCACAAAATCAACACTTCAATTCATATGCATGTGTTCTATTTACTTCACAAAAATAGTCCTTCCATTGGCTAAATCCAAGAATATGCAATAATTCCCAAAAACAGCACTCTATGGTCTATAATGCACACAATCTCACATTTTTTAGAAAAATTTAGGATAAAAGTAAATCCTAATCTAACCAGAATCATACATGCTTGATAGCCGACCATCGCCACAGTATAGAAGGAATAGATACACAGCAGTTAAGAAACAACCTTCTAATCAAGGGATGCAACGTGAGGCTTTGTTTCAAACCTTTGGACAGATCCTAAGGGTTCTAGGCCACTTGCAAAAAAATTCAAACCTAGTGTGTTCTCAAAAATTAATACTTTAGTTGCTGAACCTTTCTTCAGAATTCTTCACAACCCCCGTTTTGTTTGGGCAAACTAGTGCCTGTTTCATTCAGCAATTTTGCACTTTGTGCTGATTATGGTTCACAAATTCAGCACTTTAAATTTCTACCCAACTTATCATATATCACAATTTCAGCACATTGCAGAATTCAAAACATCAACAATTTTTTTCTTTAGCTCTTTCTTTTTTTTGCTTTCCATGAGCTTTTTAATTTTAGGTATACACATACACTAGCCAATTAATATATTGTTTAAACAGTGCACCACTTGACTTCACTCATAATTCAGCAATTCAACACACACTAGGGGGTAGAAAGAATTTATCACAAAAATTGGCCTTGGCTTATTTACTGACTAGAAAAAACATTTGTATACAAGGCTTCAATTTGGCTTCCAGGGATATAACAAGGTAGGTTAAGAATTCAAGCCAAAATTGGTTAATCCTAAGAAGGTTCCCCATCATCCCGCCATATACTATTCATACCATCTTGAAAGTCTGACAGGCAAGCAAATGATTCTCCCTAAACAATTCAGCATTTAGGCTCAGTACAATGGCTTAAGAAAAAGGAAAACATGCATATTTTCATATTTAACTAATTCAAGACTTCTTAGATTAATATCTCAAAACTTCAGCATGCATACTTCATGTCACACTTCATCTATAATGCATATTTCAGATCCAAATTAGATTAAAGGCAGAGACAACTTGACTCACAAACAGGACAAAAACAAAAATTTTAGGACAAATGTCCCTATATCCCCACACTTAGACAATTGCTTGTCCCCAAGCAAAACACAATGAAACATAGGGGATACATATTAACACAAAAAATGAAAAACATAACACAAACCTGTAAACATCCCCACACTTATATAATGCTTGTCTTCAAGCGTAAAGAAAAGAACAAAATGCAGGGCTAAACACAGACGAAGAAAAACAAACATAACACAAAACAAGAACTTAAAACAGCAAACAAGACAATCAAAAAAATGAGAAAACAGAAAAACTTACCTGGGAGACAAAGGGAGAGGTGGGCGGTAATTTTGGGGAGGTGGGCTGTTGAAATTCGAAGGAAGAAGATGAAGTATTGGGGGGGAAGGTCGGGTAAATTAGGGAAAAGGGAATTGGGTTTGGTAATTGGGTAGTTGGGTCGAGTATATGGGTGGGTAATTGGGTTGGTGGGCTGAATTGGAGGTTAGGGCGAAAAATACCAAAATTGGGTGTGGTGGGTTATCAGAATTTGCAATGGGGTCCCTATAGTTTCAGGATGTCACAATTAGGCCCCCCTCAATTTGTAACTTATAACCCTTGCACCGAATAATTGCAGCTCCAATCCCTGATATTTGTGAAACCTTGCAATTAGACCCCCGAATTTGGAATTAATGCTGTAGGTGTGGAAAAATTGCACCGTCGATCCCTGTAAAAACAATAAAATTGTGAAAAAGCCTAATAAAACACATAAAAAAGAACTAAACTACTTTTTTAAATTTTTTTATTTACTAAACTATTACAATAAACTACGTTGCCTCCTAGTAGCGCTTTTTCTTTAACTTCTTGGCCAGACGCAACTTTAGCTCTTGTTAATGATTAGGAAAGCTCCATAGTGAATTTTGTTCCACTGTTTGGATCTGGCCAAAATCTTTGAAATACCGCATGCCTTGCACTTGCACTGCTCTATTTGGGCAAACAGACCCCTCACCCAATAGCTTCACTTTATCAACTTTTATGGGTGTACTGAGCATGTTTTTGCGTTGCTTCTTTTTTGCACCTTGACTTTGGCACACCCTTTTGTAGAATTTTGGTCCTTCTGATAACTTGGAGGTTCCTCCAAGTCAAGTGTTAGGGCCTTTCCTTCACTCCTATTTTGGCTCTTGAAAACAATCAATCCCTGAGGGAGAAGTTTCTCCTCTTTGTCCTACAAAAAATTAATCTCAAGAGATTCTTAGACAAAAGGGTTATTCAACTCAATACTATTCACATTCATAACTACTTCTAGATTATTCATGGTATTATTGATACTAAAAGTATGCTTTTGACCACAATGATCTAAACGGATAGAGCCATTATACACATCAATCACTGCCTTAGAAGTTTTCAAAAATGGGCGACCCAACAATACACCAGCAAATTCTTTGGCAAGATCATTATGCATCTTAATCACATAAAAGTCAGCAGGATAAACAAAAGAATTCACACGCACCAAAACATTCTCAAGTACACCTTCAAGGTGCACACATGACCTATCTACTAGTTGTATTACTATCTTTGTATCCACCAGCTTAACACCAGATAAAGTCTCATAAATTGACAAAGGCATAACATTAATGGCAGCACCAAGGTCACAAATAGCATGCTTTATTTTCTTATTTCCAATGATGCAAGGTAAAGAGAACGTACTTGGATCCTTGCATTTGGGAGGGAGCTTTTTCTGAATCACGACTGAGACATTCTCTCCTAACACCACCTTGCTTGTCCCTCTTGGCTTCCCTGCCATGAATTCCTTTAGAAACTTCCCAACTGGGGGAAGCTTAATTGCCTTCAAGAATGGAAGGTTGACCTCTATCTTTTCAAAAACCTCCAAGTAATCAATCGGGTCCTCTGTTATTTTCGTTGCCTTGGGCCATAAGCTATTTGGGAATGGCGGTATAGGTTTATACACATCCTTGCTCACTGTAACTGGGGCAGGGCTCTTCTCAGGTTCAGGACCTGAGTCTATAATGATCGATTCCTTAGGTTCTGCTGTATCTGAATTTCCAGTATCCTGAACACCCGTCGGTTTGGGCAAACCGTCCTTGCTGACTGGATTTTTTTAATTACAGTCTCCAGAATTTTCCCACTTTTCAACTGGATTTCATTCACGTTATCCCTGGGAGGAACTTGTACTTAAGCAAGCAGTTTACTGTAATCACCTTTTATCTCCTTGAGAGAAACAGCTAACTATGATATCATGTTGGCCAAGCAATCAATACTGGCCCTTTGTTTTTTCTGTTGTCCAACAAGATCACCAATCACATCCTCTATTGATTTACCATCCTTCTGTTGTTGATTAGCATTTTGATTCTGAAAATTCATCTGTTGGGGTGGCCTGTAATTTGTCCCTTGATTCATACTCAGTCTAGATACTAAATTTTCCAGTTCTGGTTTAGTGACTATGGTGGGTTTGGGCAAATCGTCCCCTGCAGATGGTAACTTTTGGACAGCTGCTTCCCATTCCTTTGCTAATCTCAGACTTATTGCACTTATTTTCTCTATATGCGGAACCTGCACTTGAGAGGGTAAATGGTCTTAATTCCCCCTTAATTCTTGCATGGAAACCGATAGCTGAGACAATACTTCGGCAATCCCATCGATGGTTGTTCGCTACTCCTTCTGTTGTGCAAATAGCTCTGTCATAGCTTCCTCCATTGGTCTGCCTCCTCTTGGATTGTTCTAATTTGGATTGAAAAAATTCTTCTGATTCGGGGGGTCTGTACGTTGGTCCATTACTCCAGTTATTGCTCCCCATATTTGGATTTAAAGCTTGTTGGTTAGGATTCCCCATAATCTAAACAGGAACTTGCTGAGTTGCTTCTGAGGGAAAGGGAACTTGAACTCCTTCTTCTGGATTTTTCCAACCAAACGCAACTGAGTTGTCCTTCCATCCTGGATTGTATGTATTTGAGTATGGATCCCTCTTGGGTGCATTCCGCTGCCAGTTTCCATTGGAATTATTGTGCCAATTCCCTGCAGTATTAGCCTGAGCTATTGTTTCTTCCTGCGCAATATTGTAGTTCTACGCAAAGTGTCCCGGATTGCCACAACATGCACACACAACCTCCTCTTTGTTACTGCTGTTCGAGGTTGCAAGTTTTGCCACTAGTGCAGTCAATTTCTCTATATTAGCAGTGAGCTGATTTAATTTTCCCCCCCTAGAATCATCAATAAACTGGATTTCAGCCTGCCGTTTGGCCAAACAAGAGGGTTCCCAAACTGGCTTCTTGACTCGATTATGTCTTCAATCATCTTCCTGCCCTTGGCTACTGTATTGTTCTGGAAGGCCCCATTGCTGGATGAATCCATGTGGTTCCGGTCATTGGTGCACATCCCATGGTAAAAATATTGCAGTAATTGTGCCTCTGAATACTTGTGATTTTGGCAACTCTCCACCAATTCATTAAATATCATCCAGTAGGTACTGAGGGACTCATCTACATCTTGTTGAATGCTGCTGATCTGCTTCATAACCAAGTTGGTTTTTGTTGGAGGAAAGTATTTCTTTCGGAACAGATTTTTCATCTACTGCCAGGTGGTGATAGAATTTGGTGGCAATGATGAAAACCACCTATTTGCTAGGCCTATCAGGACATATGGGAAGGCTATTAATTTCAGCTGGTCGAAGGTGGCACATGTGGGTAGGCTCCCCACCTTGCAATTCTTCACATACTCAGCAAGAAAGTTGTGTGGTTCATCCCTAGCACCCCCATGAAATTTTGGGATGCCATTCAGCCAACCGCTCTTGAGTGGGAATCCATTGGTCAGAGCTGGAGTGACTACTGCTGAGGCTCTATCGTCGGTATCATGGCTGCACAAATCTTTCAGTGTGGGGTCTTCCTCTAGGCCCTCTACGCATTCTCTATCACCCATTAGATCTGATTCAGAGTCAGAATGTGAAAATTCTGTTTCGGAGCTACCAGCCGTTTGGGCAAACGGTCGACTGACAGATTCTGTTTTTGCGAGTTTTCGTAACCGTGTCTCCTTGGCTAAGCATTTGTAGGTCTTCTTGATCTCTAGATCACTAAGTAATTCAGCACCTGAAGATCTGGTCATACACAACACAAGAAAACACCAATGAACATTAAACAGGAAAAAAAATAAAAATTGTAACTGTCCCCGGCAACGGTGCCAATTTGATAGGACTTGTCATGGGTCTAGCAAATACAGTAAATATACTGTTTAAAACCTTTAATTAAGATGCTAATAAAATATAGCATAGTAGTAGACAGGGTCAATCCACAGAGACGGCAATTTAATCCAATTTCAAAATAATATGCCAATATAACCAAACCTTAACTAGTAGTCACCTTTATGTCTCTTAAGAGACCTTAGAGTTGTCACTTAAAAATAATAACTAAATAAAAGACTTAAGAAGATATCAATTAATGAGAGACAATTCCGGTATTATGTAAATCAACCATAATCTCATGCATGCAATCATAAACCTCTTAACTTGTCTAATTACTTATGCCATTTCAGTTATAATATTACCGTGAGTCCCTGCAAATAATCCCAATTCTCCCATAGATTCTTGATAATCCCCCGCGAGTCCCCGCAAAAGAATTATTCTCTAACTACGTTAACTAACAGACAGCAAGACCCCACAAAACTTATTAATTAACAAATAGAAGCATTAAGAACTAGAAGAACCCGAAACTAATAATTCCTAATGACGATGCATTAGAAATTATTACCCAATTAATCCTGTACTACTCGACCGATAGTTGTGCCACTCACAGACTCTACCAAATTAAACTAAGTTGATCAGGCTTAATAGAATCTTAGTAATTAGACATATAAACACAAGAAATTTAGAAACATAATTCATTAGACCTTAGATTAATTTTTGGGTTTCATACATGCATGGATTATGGCTTCTTATATAATACCAGAATTAATAAATTAGCTACTCATGATAAAACACGAAAAGCACAGAAATATAAAAGATGACATTAAAAGAGAAAAGAGAATACGGTACTGGAATTTAAGAAGTTACGATCTGACAACCGCCAGTTTGGCCAAACGGTAGACTGCCAGTCGGGAAAATCCAAAGTTGCAATTGAAAAAGAGAAAAACAGAGGAAAACTAAACTAAAACGAAACTGTATAGTACGTGGAGAATAAATTAACTAAGAAAACTATTCTCTGGAAAACTTCTTGTAGCGTGTAATCTGTAGTAATTACTTAACTAACTACTTAATCTCCCTTGCACAACAACATCCCATATATATATAGGGAGGAAAAACTAATCAAAAACGGAAGTAGAAAACAACTCCAAATTAATTGAGGAAATGTCTTCAAAATGGGAAACTTCAAATTTGAAGTGCAGTAGGATTCTATTTCTTGCAGTGGAAGTTTTCAAAAATTTGGATAATCTTCAAGACTTCCGAATTGGTAAGTACTCCTTCTGACTCCTTGCTTAAGGAAAACAACTTCCTTCTTGTGATCCGATTAGAATTTGGCAACGGCTTCATGGGCTTTCTTCCTTAAGTTTCGCATGCATATCATTCTTCCTTGGCCGCCAATGAATTGGATTCCAATTGGAATTTGGGTTACCGCTCTTATGGACTTCCAATTGGATTGCATTTTTAATTAAGATTCCAGTTGGAATTTATCTTGATCAACATTCCAATTTCCACGCATCCAATTTCCTTCTTTGTTTGCTTCGCAATTCTTCCTCTCAAGCGATTTTGATCTACTGATCTTTCATGTGGGCTTCCTTCTTGGTTTAGCCTACAAATTGTGTTGGCTTTTCATTCGTGACTCATCCGCTCCAATTCTTCTAGTCTTTTGCACATTCTTTTCTTCTTTGGCCCGATCTCCAAAACTGCAAAAGCCTTGGGCAAAAGCCCGTGAGCACTGCCATAACAAGTGCTAAAATAATTCACCTAAAAGGAGCAGATCAGCTGGCGTCGCATTCCACCACATATTTTTTGGTGAAATCCAGCAAGGCAAGGACTGAGGCAGAGGTTAAGGCCTCCTTAAGGTGTACAAAGGCTTGCTCGGACGTGGACTCCCAAGTGAACCCTTCTTTGGAAATGAGGCAATGGATTGGGGTAGTAATGATGCTGAAGTGGCGGATGAACTTGCGATAGCACCCTGCTAAGCCCAAAAACCCTAGAAACGGCCTTAGCGGACGTGGGTCTGGGTCAATCGTGAACCTCCTGGATTTTAGGTGGGTTGACGGCGAAGCCCTCTGCTGAAATGATGTGGCCCAAATAGTCCACCTGTGAAACTTCAAACCTACACTTTTTTCTCTTTCAAAAACAAATGGTTAGTGTGCAGAATGTCGAACACTACACGCAAGTGAACCAGCGATAGGGTCGCACACTGATGGGTGGGGTCTGGGGTTGGAGTGTGTGGGGTGGTCATGTGCTCATTTAGGGGGTAGGTGGGCCTGATTTTGAAATGTGGCTACAAATTCCATGAGGAGTTGTTAGAGATCGGCAGGGTGGGCTAGGGTCGGGTTCTGTATGGATGGTGAGAAGAAAGGCAGTCCCTTGGATAGACTTTAATTCGTGTTGGGCTAGGGGTTAGAGGGAGTTGGTCTGGTGGCCCGTTATAGTGAGGGTAGTGTTCCTAGATTGGTAAGACATGGTCAATTTGCTAAAATCTGTCTGGATGGGTCCAAGAGTTCGCAACCAGTCAACGCCTAACACCAATCGACACGAGGTGATGGGCAAGACGAAAAAATTTGTGAGGGTCAGATGATTCCAAGGATGAGTTCGGGAAGATGGCATGATTCCAAGCATGAATCTGCTCGCCGTTGGTGATGGTGACGCGGAGGCTGCGCCCCTTCTCAATCGGAATGCCAAGCTTACAAACGAGGTCGGAGTCGACGAAGTTGTGGGTGCTCCCGAAATCAACCAACACCGTCACTGGGGTGTTGTGGATCTGGCCAGCCACTCGGAGAGTGTGAGGGTGGGAGGTACCGGTGACAGTGTGGAGGGAGATCTCCCGGGAGTAGTCCTTGAAATTGTCGAGCTCCATGTCTGGCAAGTCATCAGTGGCTGTTTTTGGACCATCTGCAATCATATAAAGCTGAGGCCATGTGCAACGATGGCCTGGAGTCCAGTTTTCTTCATAATAGAAACAGAGGTTGTTGTCCTTACTTGCTTTGGATTCCTTGGGTGTCAGTTTCTTAAAAGTGGGTCTTGCCCCGGTGGATAATGGGTTGGGTTTGTGACTCAGGCCGGTGCCCATGAGGCTAGAGGGGGTGAGAGGTAGTGTTTTGGGAGTAAGGGAAGGAGGATGAGGGGCGGGAGGTGAATTTTTTTGGGAGAGGAGTTTTGCTTCTACTAGGCAAGCAACGCCAATGGCGGAGGTGATAGAACGGGGTTGTTTTAGTTTAACCTCAAAACAGAGGTCTTCGCAGAGTCCCACAATGAAGGTATTGAACAACTAAGGCTCTGAGAGGTTGTCCACCTGATGGGAGAGCCTCTCAAAATTCTCTTGGTATTCCCTAATGGTGGATCGTTGCCGGAGACGAGCTAAGGCCTCTCTGGGGTCTTCAAATTCGGTAGGGCCAAAACGGGCAAGAAGGGTGCGGGTATATTCCGGCCAGATGTGGGGTCCGTAGTTGAGTAGCGACTGATGGTACTGGAGGGTGACACCTTCCAGATTGAGGGCAGCAAGGAGGACCCTCTGATCCGGTGGAGTGGCCTAATACAAAAAAAACTGATCCGATTTGTATATCCACCCAATCGGGTCCTCACCAGTAAACTTAGGAAGGAAAAGCTTGGGGTCTGTGGTGGCATTTCTAGGCAAGGCTGGGGTGGTGGGTTTAGGGGTTTCGATGGTGTTTTGGTTGAGGCAGAGGTGCTGGAGTTCGGTCACTATAGTTTGTAAGGTGGATTGGATTTGTTCGATGATCGACTCGTGGCGGCCAAGTGCCTCCGTGACAAAATCGCGAAACTCTGTTTGGGATTTATTTCTTGTATCCATGGGCACAGAATCTACAGCTTTGATACCAGATGTTGTGAACTCAAAGAATTCTGGGTAGAAAGGGGAAAATTTGAGAGGGGGGAGAGAGCTTAAGGAAGAAATTGTATTGCTTTATTTGATGTTCAGTGATGTATCTCACTGGACTATTTATAGGCCATGAATGGCTTTGTTTACAGAGTTGGGAAAATAAATTAACTGAAGCAATCCTAACTGTGTTGACCAATTCTGAAGGTAACTAGAAGCTAAAAAAGGGCAGCTACTTGAGAGCTCCCTGTAGACCCGATCAAACCAACGTCCCTGCATGGATGAGGAAGACTTGGTCAGCTGCCACGGTGGCCATGCAACCGTATCAAAAGGTTAGACAAAATGTATGTGCATTCATTGTAAAAGGGAATACATGTCTGGATCTGCAAGACATGGAACATCTACTTTGTTGGCTCATATGAAAAGTTGTAAGTCAAACCTAATAATGAAACAAAGATCAAAATCTTTTGGCATGCATTCAAGAACCTAGCACTAGAAAAAGTAGTTTAATATCATGAAAATTTGATCAACAGAGATATAGGAAAGAATTATGCCATATGTTGATTGTTGATAAACTCCCATTTAAGTTTGTGGAGGGAACATGTTTCATACATTATATTAATGTTGTTTGCCCACATTTTGTCATCTCGTCTAGATCAACAATAACCAAGGATTGGCATCAGTTGTATGTTGATGAGAAAGCAAAACTTAAGGTTCAGCTTAAACATGCACCTGGGAGGTTATGTTTCACTATTGATACATAGACATCTTTGCAGAAAATAAATTACATGTGCATTATAGCTCATTACATTGATCATGATTGGAAGTTAAATAAAAAGGTGATATATTTCTATCCAATTTCAAGTCATAGAGGGAATGATATTGGGAGAGCAATTGGAAAGTGTTTGTTTGACTGGGGTGTTGATAAGGTGTTGACTATTAAAGTGGATAATGCAACTTCAAATGATGTTGCCATAGGATATTTGAAAAAGAAAAAAATTGCTAATAGTCATAACTATATCTTGGGAGGAAAGTGGACACATGTGAGGTGTACGGCTCATATAATGAACTTAATTGTTCAAGATGGTTTACGATATCAAGGGAAGTATATTAATTGTGTTAGGGCAGCTGTAAAGTATGTTAGGCAGTCACCTACTAGGTTGAAAAAATTTCAAGAATTTGCTGTTGAAGAAAAATGTGGTAGTAAAAATATGCTTTCCTAGGATGTCTCTACCAGATGGAATTCCACTTATATAATGTTGTCTACAGCAGAGGTTTATGAAAGAGCATTTGTTAGCCTAGATGCAAGTGATAGTAACTTTTCTAAAGAACTTCATAAAGATAATGCACCAGGAGTGCCTTCACATTCTGATTGGGAGAAGATAAGAAAACTAATTGTGTACTACTACAAAATAGAGCTTAACGGCTGCGGTTTAACGGCATAAAAGAGAAAACCGCCGTTATAAAAGAAATACGGACATTCTACAGCGGTTTTAAAATAAACCGCCGTAGAAAGGGACTTTCTACAGCAGTTATAATCAAACCACTGTAGAAAGGGACTTTCTACAGCAGTTTAAACAGCTGTAGAAAGGGACTTTCTACGGCGGTTTGTCCCAACCACCGTAAAAAGTCCATTTCTATGGCGGATTTTCAATTAACCGCCGTAGAAGGTCCCTTTCTACGGCAGTTTATATGAAAAACGCGTTGTATTAACGTATTTAACCCTAAATAACAACGTGTATCTCCATATCGCGGCCGAAAGTCTTCTTCTCCAAATTTCTACTATGGTTTTGCACGTTTGATGCAAAGAATCGTCATTTGAAGATAAAATTTACCACCTTAAGGTTAGAAACTTCTAAAATTTCTCAGTAATTGCTGATTCTTGTACTTTAGATATGTGTATATTGAATTTATTTTTATTTATGGTAGAGTATTGAAAATTAAAGTTACAATCCATGTATATGGTGAACCTTAGTATTGTGGAACCCTATTTAGTTATACTATGTATTTTCTTGGTGATGTGATTTGATTTATAGTGTTTGATTTTTATTGGATAATGTTCATATAATTAGCACTACTTAGAGTGTGTATTATTTTTTTATGCATTGCATGTGTTTGATAAAATGTATAAATGAAAAACTTATGGGTTCTTCTTCATTTGATTATGTCTATTGCGCATGTGTTGGTTATGCATTATTTTTTTTCATTGAGGTATTATATTAGTTTTGATTGTATGAGTAACATTAGTCTGACATGTGCTAAGAGAAAGCATGCAAATTGATACTTTCTACATTGTTTGTTGAATTATTATTTGATTTTTTAAATTATTTCAAGGTGTTAGTTACGCATGGATTGAAATATCTTGTTGTATGGTGATCGGACCTCCAATTTTTATGCGAAAGAAGTTGAGAATTTCATTGAATTGACTTATAAGAATACAAAGTACGTCCATTGTCTAAGTAAAGCTTGTAAAAATGGTGCGCAGCTTGATAGCTCAGATACAATAAGATTCCATTTATATCGGAACAGATTTGATCCTTCTTATAAATTGTGGATTTGGCATGGTGAAAGTATTGATAGTTACCTGAGCAAAGAAAATCTCATGCAAAAGGAGATGATGGGATTACTAGAGATCGATTAGATGACATGATTGAGGATGTGGCCGAGGATTTTGCTGATAAACCGAAAGTTCTTGCTTCCATTTCGGGTGACAATGAGAAGCCTCTATACAACGGTTGCACTAGATATACACGCTTGTCTAGTTTTTTGAAGTTGTTTAATTTGAAAGCGGAAAATGGGTGGTTAGATACTAGTTTTACAGCCTTATTGAGGGTATTGAAAGATATGCTTCCAGAAGATAATGAACTTCCAGATCGAATTTATGAGGCAAAAAAAATATTGTGTCCAATGGGTATGGAGTATAAGAAGATCCACGCTTGCCCAAACGATTGCGTCCTCTATAGGAATGAATATAAGGATTTATTACTTTGTCCTCAGTGTAAAACTTCACGATACAAAAACAAGCAGCTATGTGATGAGGTTGAAGACAGTTCTGATGCGCAAAAGAAGGGGTCACCGGCTAAGGTTCTGTGGTATCTTCCTATAATACCGAGATTTAAATGGTTGTTCGCTAATGCAAAAGATGCAAAACTTATGACATGGCAATTAGATCGGTGTATTCCCAGTGATGATGACAAGGTGATAATGCATACATCAGACTCGGATCAGTGGAAAAAAATTGATTCAATGTATCCTTCATTTGGGGGAGAAGCTAGAAATTTGAGGCTTGGTTTGTGTACTGATGGAATGAACCCATTTGGCAGTCTGAGTAGCACACATAGCTCATGGCCGGTGATGTTGGTTATTTACAATTTGCCGCCTTACTTGTGTATGAAGTGCAAGTATATACTTATGTCTCTAATGATTTCAGGCCCATGACAACCAGGAAATGACATCGATGTGTATCTTGCTCCTCTTATTGAAGATTTGAAAAAGTTATGGGATGAAGGCACACTTGTGTTTGATGCATACCGTGAAGAAATGTTCACATTACGTGCCATGTTGTTCTGTACCATTAATGATTTTCCTGCATATGGAAACTTGTCTGGGTACTCTGTTAAAGGGCATAAAGCATGCCCTATATATGAGCAGAGTACAGATTTTTGTCAGCTTGCACATGGGAAGAATACAGTATACCTTGGGCATCGTAGATTTCTTCCCGAGACTCATCCGTATCGCCGTATGAAAAGAGCATTCAATGGATTTCAAGAGTTTAGAAAAGCTCCAGAACCCTTGAGCGGGCCAGAGGTGAAAGCTCTTATGACGGACATTAATGTGCAGCTTGGAAAACCTTCGGAGTCCAGAAATAATGATACATGTTGTTGGAAGAAAAAATCCATCTTTTTTGAACTTTCATACTGGGAGACCTTGGATGTCAGACATTGTCTCGACGTTATGCATATTGAGAAAAATATTTGTGAAAGCCTGTTAGGTACGCTTTTGAATATACCTGGTAAAACTAAGGATGGTTATAACGCGAGACTTGATATGGTTGATATGAACATAAGATCAAATTTAGCACCGGTAGCTCGAGGACAACGCACATATCTACCCCCTGCCTGTCACACCTTGTCCAGAAAAGAGAAAAAATAATTGTGTTCAAGTTTGCGTAGCATCAAAGTTCCATCCGGATATTCTTCAAATGTAAGTAGACTTGTTTCCTTGAAAGATTTAAAACTGGTTGGTTTGAAGTCTCATGATTGCCATGCCTTAATGCAACAATTGTTGCCTGTAGCTATTCGCTAGATATGGCCCAAGCATGTTAAGTCCAGTATAACAAGACTTTGTTTCTTCTTCAATGCTATATGTAGCAAGGTTATCGCGCGTGAAAGACTTGATCAGTTACAAGATAAAATAATTGTTGCCCTTTGTCAATTAGAAATGTATTTTTCACCCGTCTTCTTTGATATTATGGTACATTTGGTGATTCAATTGGTTAGAGAGATAAAAATCTACGGGCCAGTTCATTTGTGATGGATGTACCCATTCGACCGATATATGAAAGTATTTAAGGGGTATGTTAAGAATCGTTATCGTCCTGATGCTAGTATTGTTGAAGGTTATATAGCTGAGGAGGTAATTGAGTTTTGCACTGAGTACTTGGCCGATACAGCATCAATTGGAATATCTAAGAATCGGCACGAGGGGAGATTACAGGTATGGGCACAAGGGGAGAAAAATGTTTACGCCTTCTAATGTTGAATTGATGAAGGCACATCTCTACATACTGCGCAATTCTGAAGAAGTTGAGCCCTATTTGAGAGACCATATGCGTTCAATAAGAACGTCTTATCCTACTTGGACGGATCAAAATGTGCTCAATGAACATATACGGACATTTGTCTATTGGTTTGTAATGCTGTCATGGGCAAAGACGTTTCGGAGACATCAAAATGGTTGGCGTTTAAGCCCAGCCATGTGGTACAAGCATTTTCATGCTATGACATAAATGAATATTCATTTGCTACTAAAAGACAAGATGAGAAGAGCATGACACAAAACAGTGGTGTTACATTAATCTCAGAGGCTTTACATGTTTCTAGCAGGAAGGATAAAAATCCAATGTATTTAAGAATGGCATATTACGGGGTAATCGAAGATATTTGGGAGCTTGACTATGTTTGTTTCAAAGTAGCTATATTTCGATGCAAATGGGTTGATAACAATAATGGGGTTCGAACTGATGATCTATTGGGTTTTACCTTGGTTGACCTTAATCGAGAGGGTTTCAAGGGGGAACCATTTATACTTGCATCGCAGGCAAAACAGGTTTTTTATATCACCGATCCTTGTGACGAACATTGGTCTGTTGTTCTTCATGGTAAACATCACGGAGTGGAAGGGATTAATACAGAAGAAGGGCTTTATGAGGCGGGCCCTTTCTCTAGTGGGTTACCTGAATCAAGAGCAATTGAAGAAGATAGGGAACTTGATAAATACATACTTCGTGATGACTACAACGAAGGATTATGGTTCGAGGATCAAGTTTCCCATAAGAGAAAGAGAATATGTTAAGAATCATTTTCAGGTATATTGTTTTTTTTTTTTTTTTTTTTTTTTTGCTATGTGGGTGTGTGTGTGTGTGTGTGTGTGTATTTATATATGTATATTTGATTTTAATGAAACGAGGTGGACATAATTTTATAACAACATTTATTTTTATCCTTCGTACTGTCTGATTGAAGCAGGTCACAACTTAGATGAAGCCGCGCAATCAAGGGATGAAATTTCAAGGGAACTTCATATAGCGAAATGTTTATAAATGAATTTGTTATTGCTAGAAATTGTGTGAAGCTTTTGTGTTGATGTTAGGATGACAGAGTGTTTTGGTTAAATTTACAGGGGAGACTCTGTCGGAATTGATTTTAAACTGAATTCCGTATTATTTGAAGTAGTTGGAATCTTAATGAAGTATTTAATTATGTGCATATTCATGACAGGGAGTATGTTACATTTATAGGGGAGACTTTGTCGAATTTTCTGGCAAATTGATTTCCTTGTTTTTCATTTATGATTAAATGTCCCATGTTTTTTTTTTTTTTTTTTGCAAGGAGTAGTTTTGGTAAAATTTACAGGGGAAGCTCTATAATGATTTTTGTTTTGATTTTATATTTAACTCTTAATAAATTACTTTTCTGTTCATCGAAAAAAAGATATTCATTTAGCGAGGTTAGTTATTGACCGCTAAATGAATTAATTATTCGTTTATCGATTAATAAATCTTTATTATTTTAGAGAGATTCTTCAATATATTTTCTATTGAGGCGCGCTTCATATCGGCGGCAACCTATTTCTATTTTTTGCCTCTTAGCTAGCATGCATGTGTACGAAACATACAGAAGCGCTAGAAAATTATTAAGACATGGATACGAAATTGAGTACTTGTACCCAGTTGTAAAGAGTATTAATTCTTTCAAGCTATTTTTGTTTTATCTTAACATAATTGCAATTATTGATTGCTATTAATTATTAAAATAGAGATAATTTTTTATTGGGCACTTAAGAATTCATTTTTCTTATACTACTTACTTAAAGCATTTATCGCTTTAATTATTTTATCCCGTTCGCCAAGTCGAAAACGCAGAAAATTTAGGGAATTAAGATAATGAAGCTTACAGGTACTTTTACGAAAGTTGTTAATTTTGCGCTTTTACCTAAAATTATTGTGTAATAGTACATGAAATTTTTTGATGGAATGGTGTACGGGAAAATTTGAAATTTAATTATTAAATGTTTCATACAAGGCTTGCTTCTGTACATAATTAATAAATATAATGTAAATTGGGTATATAATATTATGATGACAAAGTTTTGGGGTTAATTTATGAAAATGAAAAAAAAATAGAAATTAATAGGGTTTAGGGTTCATAAAATAAAATAAAAATAGAAATGTATGCGCGCGCGGGAATTGGCTCCAATTGTTTCCACTTTTCTACGGCTGGTCAAAAAAACCACCTTAAAAAATACTTTCTACGGCTGTTCAAGCTGAAACTGCCGTAGAAAGTATTCAGCTTCAACAGCTGTAGAAAGTATTTTCTACGGCGGTTTCAGCTTGAACCGCCATAGAAAGTATTTTCTACGGCGGTTCTTCCTTGAACCGCCGTAGAATAAACCACCAGTCTAAATTCAAATTTGTTAGTCTAATATCTCTAATTTCCCCACAGTTCTCCTGCTTCTCCCCTGCATTCCCCTGTAATATTGGATATGCAATTTAATAATGATCAACCGGTGCAAGTAAATAAAATATAATATATTTTGCAACATACTAAATTTAATGTATTTCACTATACATATTTGATTAATATTATCGTCCTTAATTGCAAATATAAATAAATAAATAAATAAATATATATATATAATATAGTACCTTTACTAGAAGCAGAAGAAGAATTAGTAGCGGGTTATCAAACGGAATATTCGGGTATCAAATTTGGTTTACTTTACGTTGCTTCGTATCTAAATCTACTAGTTTCTTCATTTTTCTTCTGACTTTTTTTCAAATTCGATAAATGTTGGTTGATCCTATATTTCATTATAGTTCTATGATTCAGAGTATCCTTTACTATTCCTATTTGATCCCTTTGAATTCCATATTCGAAGTTGCGATCGGATCTATTCATTAAAAAGAATCGATTCAATACATTTCTTATGTACCCATAGGTACGATATTATATATATATATATATATAGTTAATGAAATCCAGTAAGTATTTCTTTTTTTTTATGCGGCCCTTAAACATTAATTTTTCTTATACTACTTACTTAATGCATTTATCGATTTGATTATTTTATCCCGTTCGCCCAAGTCAAACATGCAGAAAATTTAGGGAAGATAATGAAGCTTATTACTTTATCAAAGCTTACATGTAAATTTACGAAATTTATTAATTTTGATATTTTACCTATAATTATTGTGTAATAGTACGTGAAATTTTTCGATGGAATGGTGCACGGGAAAATTTGAAATTTAATTATTAAATGTTTCATAAAAGGCGAGCTTCGGTACATAATTAATAAATATAATATAAATTGGGTCTGTACTATTATATTTCAAAACTTTGGGGTCAATTGATGAAAATGAAAAAAATAGAAATTAATAGGGTTTAGGGTTTAGGGTTTAGGGTTCAAAAAATGAAATAAAAATAGAAATTTATGCGCCCGCGAGAATTGGCTCCAATTGTTTCCACTTTTCTACAGCGGTTCTTCCTTGAACCGCCATAGAATAAACCGCCGGTCTAAATTCAAATTTGTTGGTCTAATTAATAATTCTAATTTCCCCACAGTTTCCCTGCTTCTCCCCTGCATTCCCCTGTAATATTGGATATGCAATTTAATAATGATCAACCGGTGCAAGTAAAAAAAATACATTATATGTTGCAACATACTAAATTTAATGTATTTCACTATGCATATTTGATTAATATTATCGTCCTTAATTGCAAATATACATATATATATATATATATTTAGCTAATGAAATCCAGTAAGTATTTCTTTTTTTTTTATTGGGCCCTTAAGCATTAATTTTTTCTTATACTACTTACTTAATGCATTTATCGATTTGATTATTTTATCCCGTTCGCCCAAGTCGAAAACGTAGAAAATTTAGGGAAGATAATGAAGCTTATTACTTTATCGAAGCTTACATGTAAATTTACGAAATTTATTAATTTTGATCTTGTACCTATAATTATTGTGTAATAGTACGTGAAATTTAAATGCAAATGGTTCAAGGGAAAATTTGAAATTTAATTATAAATGGTTCATAAAAGTCGAGCTTCTGTACATAATTAATAAATATAATGTAAATTGGGTATGTAATATTATATTTACAAAATTGTGGAGTTAATTTATGAAAATGAAAAAAAAAATTAATAGCAAAATATGCCCGCGCTGGAATTGGCTCCAATTTTTTTCCCCTCTTCTACGCCGGTTCACGAAAAACCGCTTTAGAACCAAACATTCTACGGCGGTTCAACCAAAAACCGCCGTAGAACCAACTTTCTATGGTGGTTCAAAGTGAAACCGCCGTAGAAAGTAACCTTTCTACGGCGGTTTCACTTTCTACGGCGGTTTTCGGTTGAACCACCGTAGAACCAACCCGCCGTCTAAGTTCAAAATATTTGAACTTAGACCTCTCTTTTCCTTATTCTTTTCCCCTTCTTCTCCCCTATTTCCCTCTCCCTTCTCCCGCCCCGGTTCGGTTTCGTAGCTCCCGGACCCGTCATCGGCGCAACCCGTCGAACTCCGCCATTTTCCTGCAACTTCCCAGCGGCTGCTTGGTGTGCTGATCAGTCCTGGAGGACCAAGGTTCGATCTTTGTGTGTCGCGGGGCAGTGGCCACCATTTCTTCCATTTTCCCCAACAATATTTTTGGCCTTGGATGTAGGAGTGCAATCCTACATAAGGTTTAGCCAACTTCTATGCTTGCATTTTAAAGCTTTTGCAATGTTACCTTCCATTTTGTAATTACTTCCTATTGGACTAGGGTCTTTGTGCATAATATAATGTTCATTTCGGGTTTGATGCTAGTGATGAATGATTGGATTGCTTTGGGATTTATCGATTGTTGGTTGAATTGGTTTTGGTTGTTGAATTGGTTTTGGTTGTTGAATTTCGTGTTTTGTCCTACATAAGTTGAGAACCTAGGTGTTTGATTGGGATTTCAATTAAGTACACTTCTTCAATTCGGTTTTCCTTCATTAAGATGAGAATCACAATGTTGATTTCAGTTTTGCTTGATTAATTTGAGAACATTGGTGTTTGATTTCGGTTCTTAGTCGATTTAGTGTTCCTCCTTTAGTGATAGTGAGGAAAATGCTTGGTTGTTGAGCTTTATAGGGTTCCTTCTTTGGGGCTCCCTTGTTTTAATGTCTTGAATGCCCCTTATATATTGAAAGTAAAGCTATCTTTGCATCAATGTAAAGCATCTTTATTGCACAAGCACAAAGTACCTTTTGAGTGTAGCTTCTCTTGTTTTAGGGAAGGAGAGTATTTTTTAGGAGTGAAGTACACCTCCTTTAAGCTTTTACCTTTCTCCCTATATTTTGGTTTTTCCCTTTAGTAGACATGATTTTTCTCATTAGTTGTTGGTTGTGAAATGTTACTCTTTATCAATGGTACCCTTTATAAGTCCACTTTTTTGGGACTCTTTTGGTTTAAGTTGGATAATGGCCCTTGTGTATTGCAAATATCACTATCTCCTCTTCGCTTTCCCTTATCTTTGTTTGAAATGCGTGAAATATGCTTTGTGAGTCGTTTTCGTGATGAGGGGGATTTTTTTCATAATTGTATAGTTTGAAATATCACTTCTCCTTAAATCTTTTACATTATGCGATTTAGTGTTTCTCCTTTAGTGGCAAGGAGGATAATTTTTTGTGGTTGAGTTGAAGGTGTGTTACTCCCTTGGTTTAATGTCATGAATGCCCCTAATCTATTGAAAGTGAGGCTATCTTTGCATCAATGTAAAGCTTCTTTATTGCAAAGCACAAAGTACTTCTCTTGTTTTAGGGAAGGAGAGTATTTTTTAGGAGTGAAGTACTCCTCCTTAAGCTTTACCTTTCTCACTATATTTTGGTTTTTTCCTTTAGTACAAACGAGTGAATTATGCTAGTTGTCAATAGTTGACGTTGCGAAATGTACATTGCCTTTTAAATTTAAACATTACAAGCATTCTTGTTTTTTGTCTCCTTTGGTTTAAAGTGTTCAATGGCACGTGGGTTATGAAATTAAAGCTTTCTTTAAATGCAAAGATGTTATCTTGTTTTCTCTTTGTCTTTACATGAAGTTTAAGGTAAGCTAATGGCCCGAAAAAGAAAACGCAATGAGAAGCATAGTGATGAGGGAGAGCGCAATGGAGATGGGTCTTATACTAGATCTAAAAGAGGTAGAGGGCCTACAAATTGCAACAATCTTTTGGAAATGCATATGAAGGGGAAAACTCTTGAGATTTCGTTCAATTCAAAAAATGAGCCTAAAAATTATCATACGAAGTGGATTACATTCGTAGCATTCACGGTCCGGAGCAAAGTGAACATTATGGAATATGCACCATGGCCCAAAGTTCCCGACGAGATCAAGAAGAGAGTGTGGATAGAAATACAGGTATTCTACAAAATTATAATGCATTGTTTGTTTACCCATTCATACAAATGACCCAAATTTATCTAAATTTGTACTTCTATTGTTTATTGTAGGCATTATTTGTTTTTGAATCAACCGAAGAACTCGAAACCAAGTGGATTGCTTATGCCGGTAAACGTTGGAAAGATTGGAAATCCTTTTTAGGTAGATATGTAAATGGTGACTTGCAGGGTGAGGACCCATGCCTTGAATATATATCTCCCTAGGGAGACATGGCTTAAGTTTAAGGCTAGCCGCGAAACAGAAGAATGGAAGGTGGGTTTTTGAAATTCATTTCCTTCTTGTTTTTGGATATTTCAAATTGCTCAGTTTTTGGATAATCGCTTTTCATTGTATTTTTCTCTAGGCAATTCGTGAAAAAGCGCAAAAGAATGCCACTTTAAATTCTTTTTACCATAATTTATCTCGCGGTGGGTACCGACTGCTAAAGAAGAATTTGCATGAAGAGGCTTTGATTGCAACTGGGAAGAAGCCTTTAGAGGACGGTCCATCTGAAGAAGAAGGGGAAGAACCTTATGCAGGGCCAGGCCGGCATCTACTTTAGAGACAGGCTCACACAAACCAAAAAGGTGAATACTTTACCCCAGAGGCTGGTCATGTTGGAAGTGAAATTGTAAGTTTACACCATACATTTTCTTATGTTTTAGTTCTTTAAGCTACGCATATAATTAAAAATATATATAATTGATCTATTTACATTTCATATTTTTGGCAAAACGTTTAGGAAAATCTATGTTTGCGCGAGTCCCAAGGGGAGACAGTTGCAGAGGGTAGGAATGACATTCTTGTCAAGGCAACGGGAAAGACCGATCAGCCCGGTCATGTTCGCGGCCATTCTACCAGGCACGTATCACAGAGGTTTTCCCGAAAAGAAGCCCGTCGGTTGAAGATGAACTAGATTTAACTAAAAGAAAGCTTCAGAAAACCACTGCCCAGCTCGATGAATGTCAAACACATCTTAAGATGATGGTTGGGTTTATATGTACTAAGATGGGGACTGACTATGATACAGCAAGAGCCACTGTCCTCAATAGTGCCAAAGCTCAGAGCTTGAACCCAGAAACCTCCGGAATGACCCCAGAAATGTTTGAGGTCCATGGTAGCAATGTTTCCCCTATGAGTCCGACGCTACACCCTAAAGAACCTCGTAGGCAAAATTTTTCTCCTCTTATCCCTACAAGTTTGCTTGAGTTACATACGATACCTGTTTCATCTATGGACCCGATCAATTTGAATGAGGTTCAGAATAGCCCTATTGCACAAACTTGGAAAATGTGAGTTCTTTAGGCGAATACAAGGTAATTAAAGTACATTTATGTCTGTCATATTTGTTTGTATAATTTCTTTCATATTGTCACTGCTAAAGAAGCTTGATATTGCTTTTCATGATTACACTTGGTTTTTGAAGTTAGAGAAATAGTTCATTAATGTTCATTCGCTTGCCTATTATCTTAGGACGGGTGTGAATGTCATTTGTTCATCTCTGAGGATACATGTAAGAGACATAAGCTTGTGGCCAAGGGAAATGTTTATAAGCAGAGAAAGCACCACGGCCGTGAGGTAAGGAAAGGTTGCGCGAGGGTTACAATTAAAATTTCATATTATGACTTTGCCCCGCTACCATTTCTTGAGGAAGAGGCTTCAACTGTGGGAATGTCCCAATCCTTTTTCGTGGAATGGCCTATACATTTGATTGAGCTTATTCCGGATTCAGTAACACAGGTATATTCTTACATTTATTTGTGAATTACTTAATACCGTTTTGTATATTTAATATTATTTCAAATGTTGTTAGGTGGATAAATGTTTAAAAAAGAAAAAAGGTCGTTTGAATTCTATGGATGATATAAAATCTTTTTCGACCACTCCAAATTAAATGGAATCCTCTTCGACATCTGATCCACTGCACGAGTTACAACTCCGAATAGAGAAAGATTCGAACTTCACTTGCTTCTTGTTTCAATTGACAAGAGATATCATAGGTGTGGATCGTCCTATTGCGATGGATCGAATGGATGTCGGTGAATTATTGTCAAGAGAAAACATGGTCATAAACTGTTTGATGCAATTGTTCACCAAGTGAGTTTCCACTTAATTTTATAACCTATTTCAGATTATTGTTATATATAGTATGCATTCCATGTGCCTAGACTAACCAATGATGCATGATAATGTAAATTCTCTAGAGCTTTACATGATTTGGTTGAAAGGAATGACCGGAAGGGGATAGGGTTTCTCTCAGCTGATCATGTCACGGCACTAGGAAACACATATGAAGATAGGGTACACTACATTGCATGAAACTTGAAGGACCGGAATAAAGAAATTTATCTGGTGCCGTATCTTCAGGGGTAAACAGTGTAAGCGTTTCTCTAATTTTTAAGAAACACTGATTTAAAGATCTGAGGTCATTAATTTTTGGTTTGCAGTGGACATTGGATGCTTATAGCCATTAGACCGATTGAAAAGGTTGTGTACTAGTTTGATTCTTTACAAAACCCACAAAAAGAAGAGGCAGTAATACTTATGGACGAGTGAGTTATATATATTAACTAATGTTAGAATGCATATATAATTTCTAATGCCAATTATATATACATATGACGTTGCTAATTATTTTCATTCCGCTTTCATTTTTATAGGGTGATGTTTAATTATCAAGCTTTCTTAGTATTGCCCAGAAATGTGCATATGCAACCTGAATGGATAGTAGTTAAGGTAAAATTGGTTCTTATTGAATTTTTTATTCAACGATGTATTGTATACAATTGTATGATCTTCTAACTTGTATACTAATATTCATTAGCATAAAAAGCAAACGTCTAACTGGGAGTGTGGCTACTATGTCATGCACTACATATACCAAATCGCAATGAAATCCGACACATTGGCACTTGAAAAGGTATTTGATTTCTCATAACTTATTTGACTGTATTTCATTTTGCTACTCAATTACGTTTGAATTTATACTCTGTTGCAGTACTTCAAGCTTGACCGCACTCCATTAAGCAATGTGGATAGATGCTATGAGAAAAATATGCACTAGTTATATTGTGGAGCATTAGCCGTAGTTGATGGATAGTAATGAAACTTGTTGATATTATAGTTGTCCAAATATTTTTGGCTATGCCCCTGTAATATAATAGCGATTTCAAGTTGTATCTTGGTGATATTTGTATTAATTTTAAACTTTTAGCAACAGGTTTTGCTTTTAAACCAGAGAAATTTCTCACTTTCTATCGCGGTTTGGGTCTGAATCTCAGACTTTCTACGGCGGTTTAGTTGTAAACCGCCGTAGAAAGTGGTAACTTTCTAAGGCGGTAGGGAAGAACCGCTGTAGAAGGTGGTCACTTTCTACGGCGGTTGGGAACGGTCACTTTCTACGGTGGTTTATAACTAAACCGCCGTAGAAAGTGCGGTTCGAACCGCCGTAGAAAGTTCGCTAACTTTCTACGGCTGTCAGATAGATGGGGGTTCAAAAAGGCCAAAAACCGCCGTTAAAAGCCCTTAAAAACCGCCATTGAAAGCCCTTTTTGTAGTAGTGGTTTCTTCGGCATTTTTATGATCTTACTGTGAAAGTTTCTGGGACCAGCTATGTTACTGCTAGTACTTTCTTTGAAGATATTAGTACTGTTTATGGAATTTTGAGAGATTACATTGCTGGTGATGATCTTGACCTTCAAACAATGGCAATTCAGATGATAGAGAAATATAACAAATATTGGGGAAACGTGGACAACTTCAACATGATCATTTACACTGCTGCGATGCTATATCCCAGGGACAAATATGGGTATCTTGAGTTTGTCTTAGAAAGTATGTATGGTAAACAATGTGGGCAAACTGTAGCTAAACTTGCACTTGACTCCTTTTTTGAGTTGTTTGAGGACTATAAGAGGATTTATAGCTCTCATTCTAGCTTGTCCTCTTTGCATTCTTCTTCAATGAGAGATATAGATCCTCTAAAAAAAGTGAAAGATAGGTGCATTCTTCTTCAATGAGAGATATAGAACCTCTAAAAAAAGTGAAAGATAGGTGCATTCTTCTTCAATGAGAGATATAGAACCTCTAAAAAAAGTGAAAGATAGGCACCGTGCTGAGTACAAGAAGAAGAAGATTGAAACTGGTGGAGACTCCAAATCATAATTGGAAATATTTGCATGAGGCAGATGAGGATGACAGTCAAAAATATGATATTTTAGATTGGTGGAAAGTGAACAGCCCAAGATTTCACATTTTGTCCAGAATGACGCGTGATGTTTTGGCCATACCAATCTCCACTGTTTCGTCTTAATCTACTTTCAGCACTGGAGGCAGGGTGGGTTCCTGATGCGTTTAGAAGTTCTTTGACTCCTTGATGGGTGCAAGCTTTGATATGCACTCAAGATTGGCTTCGTGTTGCAGCTCCAATAAATGTAGAAGAAACTATAGAAGAACTCCAAAAGCTTGAGGAAGGTATTATATATTCTGATTTACTATTTTCTATGACACAATTGCAATTTAGAAAGAAAAAAAAAAGTGAAATTGTGTTGCCTTTTTAACCATAATTTATTTTTAATTTTCTGTTTAGAGCTGATAACTTCAGGATCAGAATCATTATCAACAATCATTGATGTGTAGTGCACTCAAGAGTTGATCTGTAAGTGAACATTACTTCCTTAAAACATTTGAGTGTTTAGTAGAAAATATGAAGCAATGTTTATTTGGACTCCAGCACGGTTGCTTACAAGTTTGAATAATCTTTTTGGATTTTCCATTACTTGAATAATTGTTGTTGTTAATTTTTCCTTTCAGGCTGATTTGGAAGTTCGAATTTGAAAGGTGTATTAGCCAATAAGGACTTGCAAGTTGGAAGACTAAAAAGTTCAAGTTCCATACCTTTCAAATTAGACTACTAAGTATTTGATTTTATAAATTTGTGTTGTTTTCTTTTTATTTTATAAATCATCTTTCAGTTAGATACTTGACATACACATTAAGATGTCTAAATTATCTTCCAATCATAAATTTGTGTTAATTTAATTTCAATAATTCTAAATGTGTCTTTAGATGGTAACCATGAAATTTTATCTCAAATAATTTAGCACTTTGTTATTTAATTTGATATACTTGTTTCGTAATAAAATTATAAAATTATAGAATAATGCACTACGATTTTACTTTTTAAAAGAAAACTCTTTATCAAATAATATAATTTTTTTTTTTTTTGTTAAAATGGTGACCGCACCGAAAAGTCGAAATCATTTCGATTTTTCGGTTTCGGTGGATCGTTTCTTTTGGTTTGGTTTTCGGGTGGTTTTTTAACCTATAGAAAAACCGAAAAAACCAAAAAAATTTAACCAAAAACTGCACCGTAAACACCCCTAGCAATGGTGGTGAGATTTGCGAGAATTTGCCCTAACGTGAGCTTTCTTTTTCGTTCTATCCATCAGATTCAAAATAGCCCATGTGTCCCTGTTTTTCTTTTTTTGAATTTTCCTTTTTTTTAAAAACCAAAACAAAAAATAAGAATAAAATACTCTAAGCTACTTTCACGTTTTGAAAACGTAAAAGCATATATTGTACCATGCTTGAAAAACAAGCACAGTTTCAGCTATGTTTTAAAAACAAACATACTTTAAAGACTTTTTCCAAACTAAACCTGAATATGAACAAATTAGCACGAATGCAGCACAAAATATTTGGTTTTTTTTTAATAAGCTTTGCACAAAAGTAGCACCAAAGTCGTTATTAATAAGCTTTTTTTGTTTTTTCCTTTACTTCTCTTCTGTTGGGTGTAGAGCATTGGGACTGAAATTAGGTAGTGGGGTATTGCCGGAACCTGAGTGTGTTAGGGCCACCAAACCCGCGCAAGCACCGGAAACAAAACAAAAAAAAATCCCCATTTCAACAAGACAAAAGCTGAGCAAATGGTGTACAGTTTGCATTTTTCGATTACGCTTTACAATTGTATAAAAGGGGGTGCTGCAGTTGTTAATCGCAGGTCGAATGGGGCGCGAGAAGGAAGCGGCCACTGACTGGCTCCCCGAAGGCTGTAAGGAGGAGGTCGCGATTCGGGAAGGAAAGGGAAGTGTTATATTGACCCCTCAAATGAGCACAAGTTCTTTTCCAAGGCGGAAGTTCTTCGATCACAACCACCCAGCCTCCGGCAGGTAAATTTGTTGCTAGGGAGCTCATTACAAAAGGATTACCGGAAGGGTAAGGGTAACAATATCAGGAAAGACGCGTTTTACATTGATATTCGATCCTATAAGTGAGGGTATCTTTCGCTGTAGGAAGGAAGTGTCTGAGTACTTTGACACTGGAAAGAGGAGGCGAGCATCAAAAGCCAGGGAACAAGGCTTCACCAATCTGGTCTCAGGCTACTGAAACTGAGGAGAAGATGATAGCTTACAATGAAGCAGGAAAACAGGGAAACAAGAAGGAAATGTAACGAATGACAATATTGACAATACACGGTAGTTTGGCTTCTCTCCCTAGAGAAAAAAGAAAAAACACATCGCACGAATGCAGCACAAAAAAAAAAACACATCGCACGATGTCCTCTATTTCTCCATTGCTGTTCATTCTTGTTCATCAATGATTAATAGAAAGAAAACAAACAAACAAACAAAAATGTCATTTCGCCTTTTATCTCTCCTAACACTTGCATTTTTAGGAGTATTTTTGTCTAAATAACAAATTAAAAAGTTGAAAATATTTATAGAAGAAATCAGCCCCTTCCATCCTCAAAACAGCCCGCGCCGTTGCTTCCTACCAATTGAAGAAGTAAAATTGAAGAAGACAACATTTCTCATTCGCTTGGCGCTGCTACAGTGCCGCTCTCTCTTCCCTTCCGCATCCGCCTTTGTTCGAATTGCGACTGCCAGCTTGCATTCAGCCTGACGTTGGGTTGCTGCTCCCTTCTCGGCGCCATCGGATGCCCGCTGCTTTTGATGAATTTGAGCTTTTCGATTTTAAGACGACGCTCAAAAAGATTTTTTTATGCGTTCAATCTTTGTCGGGGTTTCTGAAAAAAATAAAAAAATAAATTTGAATCCACCACGAAAAAAAGGCGAGTTTGCAATTTAGAATAACGGCAATGCTTCCATTCAATTTAGAACCACCTTGTTTCCCATTCAACCATAAACGTTGCAAGGGCGAGTTTGCAAAACTAGCAGGCAGGCCGCCCTCCAGATCATTGAAAGCAAATTGGAGAGATGTCAACCGAGGAAACAGAGTCCCTAAAAACTCCGGAATAGGCCTGACAATATTTGTCGATGTAGCGCTAAAAACAGTAAGTGAAGAAACATTCTTGATACTATTGGTAATAAGCATGGAGAAAATGGATTATAATCTAAAATAACATTGACAGTCCATTTGGTTGAACGGAATTAAAATTGAATTAGAATTGGAATTTGATAGAATTGAAAAGTAGAATTAGAATTGGAAATCCACTTGAATTTCATTGTTTGGTAAAAGTATAGAATTTGGTAGAAATTGAATTGTGATTCTAATTCTTTTGTTTGAATACTTGAAATTATATATAGAATTAGAATTCATTTATAATTACAAAATAACTTATATTTTATCTCATTCATTATATTATTGTCAATTTTAATATAAATTAAAAAATTCACCAATCATACATAAAATTATATTATACAAATACTGAAATAAATCTAAAATTCAAAAGTCAAGACGATTTTGGTTCATTGGCCAGTTTGGGTCCATTCGGGCTGGAACTAGGCCCGAACTGTTTTTTTTTTTTTCTTTCCATTTTTTCACTTTTGTTTTTTTTTCCCTGTTCTTTCGTCAGTTTTTCTTTTTAATTATTTTTTTTGTTCAATTAATTTTTCCATCCTATATTTTCTTAAGGTAGTAAAAATATTGTAATGATAATAACTTTGCTGCAAAAATATATAGATATAGAAAATATAACTTAAAAATATGTATAATTTATAGTTTCTTAAATAAAATAATTAAAACTATTTTATTTATTATTTTGAAAAGTAAAAAACTAAAATTGAAACTTGGAAAAATAAATTAATTTTAAAATTGAAGTGTACTCGGCCTGGGGAATTTTTGTCTTTGTTGGGAGTGAGGGGTGAGGGAATACGGAAGGCTACCGGGTGTGTGGGGTGTAAAGTGGTGTGTGTGTTTAATTTTCTTTTTGGTTTGGTTTGGGGGAGTTGGGGTTCGGGTGAAAAAAAAATTTGGTTTGGGGAACAAACTTCAAAGAAAAAAGAAAAAAAAAATCATACACAAACACACACAATTCATAATATAGAATTTGAATCAAAATTCTTTAGTCACAAACACACACAATTCATAATATAGAATTAGAATCAAAATTCTTTAGTCCAACTAAAGTATTGGTTTTGTGGAACTAGAATTCAATTCCAATTCTTAAAATTAATACACAAACAAACACTAGTATTGGAATTGAAGGTTCAATTCCATTTCCACAGCCCAATTCCATGGGAAACAAACAGAACCTGATATCATACCATCGAGGAAGTCAAGCGTATGTAACTAAATTTGTTGTCTCTAACCATAACTCGTGTGAGTTCACCCAACCCGGAAAGACTCGGAAACGGAGCACTGAGTTTATCCCGAAAAACTTCAAAAACTTGTAAAGAGATGAGGCGAAAGAGACCTGTTATTTTTTGGAAGAAGATGAATACTATCTCTTAACTTTTTATTGGTTGCTGAAAAAATGCCCTCAAAAAATGCACGTGAGATATGCTGCCTGATGAAGCCAAGTTTGCGGTGAGGGTCTTCGGGTCATATCCGCTCCGATCTGTCATCTCCAACTCCTATGCTAGTGGGGGAAGTCCCCCGGTTAAGTTTCGATGCCAAAGTCAGTATTTTAGACATTGGAGAAATATAGTAAAGCTAGAGGGAAAGTTACCAAGAGAGAGACCACTACTAATGTGATGAAGGCACCTATTTATAGAGTGAGGGAGCCAGTTATTATCCACTGGTCGAGGCGTGGGATTGTCCACTGGTTTGTTTCTTCCGTCTCCTTTTTTTGTCCGGATACAAATAGTCTTCCGTTAGTGGGCTAGCTTGGGCCAGATCGTAAACTTAGTAATTGGGCCTCGATTTGGGTCTAAGGGCAAACCGGGCACACCAACTAGTCCCCCCAAGTTCTGGATCGTATCTCGTCGAAGATTCAGAACTTGAAACTTCATAGTATAGAAGGACCAAAAAGACCTGTAATAAAAAGGCTTACGAGAGTTCATAGTAAGAATACCTGTAGTGCTCATAGACATTTGAAGTCATGTAAGACTCGTTGTAGTCAAGACCCCGAGTAAGGCTCGCAATAATGGAACCCTGGTTTTGAGAATATACAATTCGAACACAGCCTCGCGGTCGTTCGCGGCATCCGGCCGCCTACATAAGAGAGTCGGGTTTGGGCACTTTGCGAGTACTCCAAAGCCGCGATAGTAAATTCGAACACCGCCTCGCGGTCGTTCGCGGCATCCAGCCGCCTTCAAATGAGAGTCGGGTTCTGGCACTCGTAGCCGCGTACGGCTCGAGTATGCCGAATCCACGACTATGACAAATTCTTCGGAGATGGGTTTGTACACCCTTCCATGTTCTAGTAAGAATTAACAAACACTCAAAATTTGCCATATTATTTGTAAAATTCGCAAATATCATACTTTGAACAAAGTACGTCAGGTCAAAATAATTAAGTCAAATGCATACTTCAATTTGTAGATACAATTAATTATGCCTTTATAATAATTGCACCAGAACAATTATTTCACTATAAAATAAATAAAGGCTCAGCTTCATTTATTTAAAACAAAAGAAAATAAAATAAAATAAACTAGCATGCTTTATTAAGAAGTAAATAAAAGTTCAAGCTTCGCTTATTTATAGCAAACTAAAATGAACTAGCATGCATTATTCATTTAATTGAAAATAAAATGAATAGATAAGAACGGAACTGCCCCAAAATTTGAAGTTTCCAATTTGTCCGTTGTTGGGTTTTGGAGACTCGGTCTCTGCTCTAACATTCTTTAAACGTAGCCTCACGATCCCGTATGAGGGAAACGCGAAGTGATTAGGCGCGGGTTATACCAAACCCCGCCTTGTCTCGCTTTAGCTTTGTCAACGCAAACATTCTTGGATTTCCTTGCCGATGCGGCATCCTCGGGTCTCCTCCTTTTAACTCCAAACTAAACAAAGCATACACTGCTCACCCACACGTGAAAATGCAAGCATGCACGGGCACACATGAAAATGCAAGCATGCACGGGCAACACATGCATGCATGTAATTAAATGCAAACATGCCCGGGCTTCATGAACTGGAAACACGTGCATGTCCCCTTGCATCTGATATAAATCAAAGAATTGAATGCATCGACCTTCCATCTGAGGCAAGTTGTCCGCATCGAACTTGCATGCCCCGTTGTATCTGATATAAATCAACTAGCATCCGATATAAATCAACTCTGCATGCACGGGCTCTGCACCACCACCGCCATTGATTTGGTTCCCTTGCATGCACGGGCTCTTCTTCACTTGCATGCACAGGAGGCTCCACCACGGCCCTGGCTTGCATGTACCGGCTCTTCTTCACTCGCATGCACGGGAGGCTCCACCACCGCCCCTGGCTTGCATGCACGGGTCTTCTTCACTCGCATGCACGGTGGTTTGCATGCACGAGCTTCGCTCCACCTTCGAAATGCGTTCGAGGTGAACTCCAAGAATGTGGCCCGGGTTTCACCATCCCCACCCTGTCTCACTTGAGTTTCGTCAAAGTGTGCAGTCTCAAGATTTCCACGCCGTTGCGGCATCACCGAGTCTCCTCCTTTTAACTCCAAATTAAAGAGAGAACAGCCCAGCCTCTGGATTTTCACACCGTTGTAGCATAGCCGAGTCTCCACCTGTTAACTCCAAAATAAAGAGAGAGAACAACCCCAGCCTTAGGATTTCCATGCCCCTTCGGCATCCTCGAACCTCCACCTTTTAGCTCCAAAACGACGAAAGAAAACAACCCCAGCCTCAGGATTTCCATGCCCCTTTGGCATCCTCGAATCTCCACCTTTTAACTCCAAAGCGAAGAAAGAAAAGGTCAGGCTTCAAGCTCTCCATTTTTCACAAGTACCCTCGGACTCCCCTCAGCTTTGAGTAACATACATGACTACAAAATGCTCCTTTTGCTTTTTATATTGTCACGACTTTGATTGACATGCTCCACCTTTTATGAGAGAGCCCCGGGCTCTTCAGCTCTGTAGGATCCAAAACTAATTAAATCCACAAGTAATCGAACAAAATCGCAAGTCACAAGCTCGATCAATATGCTAGTTGCAGTAGCAAACTAATCGCACATAAACAAGGAATTTTAAAACACAATTACAAACCAAATCGATTAGTGAGTTTGCCAAACCGAACGAACTCAAATAATAAACAATCCAAAACTTCTATTCACGCAGCCCAAAACAACACAAAGCTTAAAAACCAAATCAATTAAACTCAACCAAAATTCAATGAAATCTCCCTCGCAGCGAAATAGCCAAACGCATCCGTGAACTCTCCTTTAACCGTAAGCCTTTTTTAACCTACACACCCCATCTACAAATCATACCCGATGCCTATATTTATAGATACAAAACCACCCCAAATCCTGATATGTTTCCAATTCCCTTTATTACCAAATACTACTCCATTACCTAAAACAAATACAAAAGTAAAATAGGAAACAACTAATTAAGAAACTTAGTTTAATTTCCCAACATACCCTCTCTTAAACTAAGTCTTCTCGGTCCACCATGCCAAGCACCTCTTCAACTCTTCAATTCTTCGAACCACTAACATAAAAGATATTATGATCACTTCTAACTCCTTGAAAAATCCAATCACTTCCTTTAAACACTTTGCAAGACTTTCCTTCGCCAGTAAATCTATACCCGTTAGAGCATAATTTTCCCAGCGAAATTATATTATCACTACACGTAGGCACATATCTCACATTAGACAATGTTCTCACGATGCCATTGTGAGTTTTGAAACGTGCAGTACCAACACCCTCTACTCTCATTTTGACCATTACCCACTGTGATATCTCCAAAATTTTTGCCAACTTGCAACGTATCAAAAGAAGATTTATCTCTACATATATGCATCGAAGCTGCACAATCCATCACCCACCCTGAATTTTTTTCCACAGTACCTTTCATTATTAGAACTCCTTCTACATAGTTGTCTTCATATGCTAGATTGTTGCACTCAGTTCTCTGGTCAGCCTCTTTATTGCCCTTTTCCTTCATCTCCCTTAAATTCTTCAAATCTTCTCTCATTTTAGAACATCTTGCTTGAGTATGACCTTTCTCTCTACAATAATAACACTCCACGTTACTGAAATCTCTTGGCATAAATCTTTCATGTGGATCATACCTTCTCCCATTCGATTGTGAGTTGTCCTTTCTCTCATTCCGTTGTGATTCATCCCTTCTCCCATTCCATTGTCCACGAATCTTCCCTGGGTTATAATTTCCAATTGCAACTAGTGCTTCATCTCCAGTACTAGAAATACTCTTCTTTCCCATTATCCTTTCATTCTCCCTTAGTTGTGTGACCACGTCATCAAGTGTCAATGTAGTCTTACCTACTAACATTGTTTGTACAATTGGTTTGTAAGATTGCGGTAAGGAAGACAGCAACAATAAAGCCTGCTCTTCATCTTCGATTTTCTCCCCCGTACTATGAAGTTGACATATATGCTAATTAAATGTATTGACATGGTCATGAAAATTTCCTCCTTCATCCATCTTTAAAGTGTAGAGGTCTATCTTCAGACATAACCTATTAGTTAGTGACTTTGATGCATAAATTTTTTCCAACTTGTCCCAAATTCCCTTCGGTGTTGTCTCATTCAGAACACCATATTTAATTTCTGGTGTAAGTGCAAGTCAAATTGTACTGACTGCTTTATTCTTCATTGAATCCCAATTCTTCTCAGTTATACCTTCTGGCTTTTTATCTACTAGTGCTTGATCAAGATAATCACGTACAAGCAAGTCTTTAATAGTACATTGCCACATTGTAAAATCCATCTTGCCATCGAAGTGTGGGAATTCAAATTTATTCTCCGACATCTTTAAATAAGTATACTTAATTTCCTGAACCTTGGCTCTGATACCAGATGTAGGATCCAAAACTAATTAAATCCACAAGTAATCGAACAAAATCGCAAGTCACAAGCTCGATCAATATGCTAGTTGCAGTAGCAAACTAATCGCACATAAACAAGGAATTTGCCAATTACAAACCAAATCGATTAGTGAGTTTGCCAAACCGAACGAACTCAAATAATAAACAATCCAAAACTTCTATTCACGCAGCCCAAAACAACACAAAGCTTAAAAACCAAATCAATTAAACTCAACCAAAATTCAATGAAATCTCCCTCGCAACGAAATAGCCAAACGCATCCGTGAACTCTCCTTTAACCGTAAGCCTTTTTTAACCTACACACCCCATCTACAAATCATACCCGATGCCTATATTTATAGATACAAAACCACCCCAAATCCTGATATGTTTCCAATTCCCTTTATTACCAAATACTACTCCATTACCCAAAACAAATACAAAACTAAAATAGGAAACAACTAATTAAGAAACTTAGTTTAATTTCCCAACAAGCTCTCACGGGCTCCAAGTTGAAGAAAGCAAATACTCCAGCCGAGGCTCTCCATTTATTATCAAAACCATGCTTCTTGTCAATTCCACATGCAAAGCATATTAATGATTCAATTGAAATCTCCAGTTCTGACTTGGATGCAATATTGCATGCACGGGATCAATTACACATGCAAAGCATATTAATGCTCCACCTTTCTTGCATGCATTGCATGCCCGGGAGGCGGTGTTCTTCTTTATCGTCAGTCGAGCGTCCACCAACATCGTCGACCGAACCCTTCTTCTCCAAATTTCCCGACGCAAGCAGCGGCGGGGCTCTTCCTTTCATCTTCAGGATGTTTTCGTTCAACGTCGGGCATCCACCATCATCGTCGACCGACCCTTCTCCAAATTTCCTGACGAAAGGAGCGGCGGTGCTTTTCCTTTCATCGCCGGGATGTTTTCGTTCAACGTCGGGCGTCCACCATCATCGTCGACCGACCCTTCTTCTACAAATTTCCAGGGGAAATCAGCGGCGGTGCTCTTCTTCTTCATCCCTGGTAACGGCGTCACCGTGCATACTGGCGTGATCTCTTCTCCATCCCTCCCGAAGAGAGCAGCGGCGGGAGCGGCGGTCATCCAGCATGACCGGCTTACCCTTCTACTCCACCCATCGCAGGGAAAGCAGCGACAACATCATCGGGACCCAGACCTGCTCACGGAGTGTTGGACATGCCCGTGAAGATCATCGGGAAAGACAGGCTTGCTCGTATCTCGTCGGAACTTCGATTCCGTTCCATCGTGGCGGAGCTTTGAGCTCGTTACCTTCTTCGTCGGAGCTCCATCTAGATCTACCCAACTCCTTGTCTAGTGGTTGGCAGAGGCTACGTAGCGGACTTGGGCAGTGGGGCATCCTTCCAGCACACTCCTAAAACTTCCAAAAAGCTCACCCCCTCTCTGCCCCAAAGTCTTGGTTGGTGTACACGAAGAAAATTCCAACATTTTCCTATTAAACCAAACACTTGGTTCCAGAAACAAAAGCAGCAAGAAGAAATTTATAAACCCCCTTATTCCTTCGTTGTAATGGACGGACCGAACAGATCTACACCGTAAGAAGAAAACCCCAGCTCCGTATTTCTTCAACGTACTAAACGGGTTGAACAGATCTGAACAGTGAGGAATACTGAAATCTTGTTTCGGTCTAACTCCTCCTCCCTCGTAGAAAAAGCTTCACAACCTCGTTGGAGGAAGGCTTCAACATCCATAGTTTTGTGGGTTTCTGCTGCTCCTCCAATCAAAAAATGAAAAATTCCGAAACGTGCTCCACTGCAACAGCACTGGTCCTTAGATCTGGAAAGCCATTAATCCGCTTAACCCCTCCGACTCACCCTCTACCATGGCAAGAGCCTCATAACTTTCAGTTCAGGAGCTCAAGGCCAAAACGCGAACGACATTCCGGCAATCGAGTCCCCACAGACGACGCCAGTTGATGAAGCCGAGTTTGCCGGTGAGGGTCTTCGGATTGGATCCGCTCCGATCTGTCATCTCCAACTCATGTACTAGCGGGGAAAGTCCCCCGGTTAAACTCCGATGCCAAAGTCAGTATTTTACACATTGGAGAAATATAGTAAAGCTAGAGGGAAAGTTACCAAGAGAGAGACCGCTACTAATGTGATGAAGGCACGTATTTATAGAGTGAGGGAGCCGGTTATTATCCACGGGTCGAGGCGTGGGATTGTCCACTGGTTTGTTGCCTCTGTCTTCTTCTTTTGTTCGGGTACAAATAGTCTTCCGTTAGTGGGCCAACTTGGGCCGGATCGTAAACTTAGTAATTGGGCCTCGGTTTGGGCCGAAGGACAAACCGGGCACACCACTGCCTATTCCGTTAGTTCTAACGGAAATAAACTGCAAAGTGTCATTTCTAACCCATTTTTGAAAGTATGGTGACATTTTTGTAACCAAACGAGATGTTTTAAAAAAACTATGGCCAAATTTTTGACAGTTCACTCTTTTTTAAACAACACTAATTTTATAATTATTTCTCTTTTATATATGAAACAATTTCACAACTAGCTATTCAGACCAACGGTAACTGAGACGAGAATTTTGAAGAACCAAACTAGATTAGGTGAGAAAAAAAAAAAAGTTATGAAGTTTAGATAAGAGACAGCCTTTAAACAGTACATCGAAATTTGAGAATGAATTTTCTTCCCGGCCGCTTCCCTCCTATTTATTTTCTATCTGCTATTACAATTCATTCATAATTTGCAAATTAGCTTAGGGCCGTTTGATAAAAATTAATGCTTATATCTGAATGGTTAATGCTGAAATCATAATGCTGAATTAATTAAGCACTTAACATCTTAATGTTGAAATATATTTTTTGAACCTCTGAATCATAATACTTAATCACTCGATCTTGTTTGATAAATATGGTAATCTTATTGCTAAAATTCTTAAAATTTACAATTTTACCCTTATGTTGAATTATTTATAGTTATATATGCGAAATATCAAATTTTATTATAAAACATCAATTATGATTTGAAAAACATAAAGAAACAAAATAAAATTAAAAAAATTATTTATAGTTATATATGCGAAATATCAAATTTTATTATAAAACATCATTTATGATTTGAAAAACATAAAGAAACAAAATAAAATAAAACATGTTAAATTGAATGATCAAAGAATACAGAAAATAATTATTACAATTTATTAAAACCCCTAAAAATGAAAAATGAATCCATTATTGTAGTCCAACAGAAATTAAAATTTTTACAAAAAAATTCATATTCATATATGATTAATAAACTATATAAGTAATATAAAACATATGGTATGACTGAGATTATAAAAACATGACATAATTTATTAAATAAATTTTTAATATCAAAATATAATAGTAAAACTAAATTAAATTTTATTTGATAATATTATAATGAAAAATTTTAAAATACGTGGTATGCTAATGAAGAAAAAATTAAACTTATTATTATAGTTAAATCAATATAAATAAAATAAAAGGGGTAGTTCCGAAAATCAAATATGAATTATTTAAAGAATTATTACGTGGAGCATTAAGCAATAAGTAATAAGCTGACTTTTTCCGCTTAATTTTTTGTAAAGGAAATAAAGTGCTTAAATGATTAAGAGGTTTGAGTTTCCTTTATTAAACACGCTAAAAGTCATTATCTCTTAATTAAATAATTTTAAACATTAAGTTGGGTTATTCACGTTATTCTTATGTGTTCTCTGTTCTTAAGGGGCATATTATTTGCAAGTACCATTTTACTAAATGCATGTATCAATTAAAACAGTTAATGAAGGAAAAGACAAAACTAACCTTATTGAAATTTTACACACACACACACAAAAGAAACAAAGAAACTCTCTCAAAATACAAAAAATTTATCCATAGGGACCCGAAGTTTTGAAGACTTTCGGCCAGATCTATCGAAAGTTTTGAAAACTTTTGCCACGGACACCCGAAGTTTTTTTCGCCCAGATCTGGCGCAAGTTTTGAAAACTTTCGCCCATATCTGGTGGAAGTTTTCAAAATTTTCGCCTAGAACTGGCGGAAGTTTTCAAAATTTTCTCCACAGGGCACCCGAAGTTTTGAAAACTTTCACCAGGTCCGACGCGAAAGTTTTCAAAAACTTCCTCCAGGTCCGAAACTTTTTTAAAACATACCATTTTTGAAAAATTTTGCTTGGATCTGACAGAAGTGTTGAAAACTTTCGCTCTAATCTAGAGAATTTTTTTAAAATTTCGGCCTGGTCCTGGCGGAAGTTTTGAAAACTTTCACTAGGTCCGACGCGAAAGTTTTCAAAAACTTCCTCCAGGTCCGAAACTTTGTTAAAACATACGATTTTTGAAAAATTTTGCTTGGATCTGACAGAAGTGTTGAAAACTTTCGCTCTAATCTAGAGAAGTTTTTTAAAATTTCGGCCTGGTCCAGGCGAAAGTTTTCAAAACTTCGGCCTGGTCTAGGCAGGAGTTTTCAAACCTTCGGCCTGGTCCGGGTGGAAGTTTCCAAAACTTTGGCCTGGTCCAGGTGAAAGTTTTCAAAACTTCGGATAAAATTTTAGAGCAAAAAATGAACACAAAGTTAACTAACATTTTAAATGGTAAGATTTGAATCAGTGTGTTATAAAAGACAAACGATAGTTATGGGGATTTATGACTTTTCACTCTTTAAAATTTTTAAATGGTACTTGCATTTAGTAAATTGATACTTTCAAATAACAATTTTCATAATTAAATGAATTTTAAAACAAAGCCCACAAAAACAATCCCTCCAAACATATATATTTTGAAACTAAGGCTTTGTTCTTTTTATGACACAATTGGAAAATTTTTGTTTGTGGGAAGGAATATTTTTTTGAAGGGAAGTTCTTTTGAGGGGTTTGTGTGGGAAAGAGAAGAAAAGTGTAATGATTATGTTATTTTTTGAATTTATGTGAGTGGAGATTGAGAAAAATTATAAAATTTGAATTTGTAATTTTGTAAAAATAATGTCTCTTTATGATGGATTTGTGGAGGAAAAGTGATAATTTCCCAAAAATGGGATGGAAAAGAACAGAACCTCAAATACGTATCAGCGAAAGATTTAAACAAACCAGCCAAGCCCACACAAAATTGGACCAAGTTTATGGCATGCAAATTATTGAATCCAATTTTGGTAAAGGTGTCCTCTCCACATTCACCTCCTCTATTTGCAGTAACATTTTCCTGTGAAAAGTCTAAAATAACCTTTAGGCTTAAAAAAAATTAGAATAGAAAAAACTTTATAAATACTCCTACAAAGAAAAGGGAAACAGAAACATTTTCCCTCAAAGCTCCGTGCTCTGCTCTGTGGAGAAAAAAAGAAGCACAAAATCGGCCAAATCGGATAAAAGTCCAGACGAACCGAATCAGCAAAGGTGAGTGACTAAAATTAATAATTTTTTCTTTCATGTTTTGTTCGTTGTTTTGATAAATTTGTGTATAATTTGTCCGGATTTGTTATTTTTTGCCTAGATCTGCGATTAACCGGCAGTTTTTGGCCGGATCTGTAAAATTTCGGGTCGGATTTCAACCGAAATGCCACCGTTGACCAGCGGTTTTTTCCGGCAGAAATACTACCGGCCACCGGCGGTAATTCTATTTGGGAATAGGCGGTATTCCGGGGGAAAAATACCGCCCTACGGTATTTGCCAAATACATCCGTTCTCCGGCGGCCAAAAGTCCCAAACAATAGCTGGAGAGCGGTGGTATTATGGGGAAAAAATACCTCAAGCGAGGTATTTTTGCCCGGAAATACCTCCGGACGTTGGCGGTATTTCCGAGATAAATACCACCTTTGCGGTATTTTATATATGGCAAAAATACCGCCGATGGCGGGGGTATCTTTTGCCAGAATACCGCCGGAGGCCGGCGGTTTTTTTAGGAAAAAAACTGACGGCCTCCGGCGGACGGTGGTTTTTTCCAATTTTTCACCCGAAATGGCCGAGATGTGCATAATATTTTTAATTTTTTAAGCTTCAATTGTGTTCTTGTTCCTTATATATCATCAATTATTTTCGTATTTATAATTGCGTCTTTATAATATTGTAGATAGCAGAAACGTTTAAAAAATTAAAATTAAAATTAACCAGAAGCAAAAAGGATGGCAATTTTCAAATTGATGAAGCCAATGAGGCAACATCCGAATACCTCCCACTACATCCGAGCGCTAGGGAAGGGTGCTAGGAAGAGTGCAAGGGTCTTCTCAATTTTCAAATGTGGCGGCGGCAAGTAACAGTGATTACGGTGAAACTAGGAAGCTAGGGAAAATGCTGAACGAGTTAAGAGGGAAATGTCTCAGTCGCAGGGGTACATAGAATGTAATTCGGGGCGAATGGAGATGAAAACGAATGGGCAAATGACCCCAACCAACCAAGGAGGAGTGGAAAAGGCTTAATGCTCTCCTCACGTAGGTCAGTTTCAGGGTCCGGGTCCTGGAGGGATGCCGGGTGGAAGGCATACCAGCCTCTGGATGGTCCGATTGACGGTGGACCTTCAGATCCAGAGTTGTTAATGAGTTTTAAAGGTTATGTTGCCTACTACATATGGCATTGACAGGTATCTTATTATTCGTTATTACTTATTGTGAAATACTTTTTATTTATTGTTTAGATTTATGCTTAATTACTTTGTGCCTAAAATGTGTTGATTTATTTATTAAATTACGTAGGAACGTGATATATTGATGTGCGATAATGGGCACGAGCGGCTGCAAATGTGGGATTTAGTCGAGGGGGGAAATGAAAAGTATAGTGGAACGGTCCGGGTTGGGACATTTGGTATGGTGCATGCATCCAAAGTTAGACTTCGCACTTCTCAGTGCCTTTGTTGAGAGATGGCATTCGGAGACTAATTCATTCCATATGCCTTTCGAAGAGATGAGTATCACTCTCCACGATGTGGCCTACATATCAAGAATTCTGATTATCGAATATCCCATTAATTGGAAAATTAAGCTGACAGAAATAAAGGAACTATTTTTAGAAATGTTGGGGATAGAGGCAGAGCAGTTTGGAAAGTGAGATTTTGCAAGTGTGAAAATGTCCCTCCTTCGAGACTATTGTGTCAGTGGACATGTGGACCCTACCAATTCTGCCGCAGGGTATTTGTTGTGGTTAGTTGAAAACACCCTATTCATGGATAAGAAAAAAAAACCCACGTACTTGGGCATTTTCTGCCTTTTGTCCGCGATGTAGATGGAGTAAGCGGACTTGCTTGGGGGGCAGCTTGCTTGGCGAACATTTATCGTAATCTTGGAGGGCTGACAGTGCCCAATTAGGTTGGTGTCTGACATTATTGCAGGTTTGTCGGAATCATTTATAAATTATTTCAATACTTCATACTAGTTCATTAAAATCCCTAATTTTTTTTTCTTATGATTAAAAGAGCTAGATATACGAGTATTTTCTCATGTTTAGTCCTCTAAAGATGAGATCTTGGGATGTCAACTCGCCTACTGCAACGAAGTGGCACATCGGAACCGGAAGGAAGCGTGAGCCTAAACGGGATTTGGTGTCCAATTGACGCGCACTAGATCAATTGAAATCTGATGAGGTAATATTTCTATATCATTTAAATGTCCTAAGGTTTATTAGTGTAATATCCTAATTGGTCGATTAATCACTGACTTTCTTGCAAATAAACTTGGTAAATTGGCTTCCTTTCGGGCCAAATCCTGCACGCTTGCACCCAATAACATTGTTCAGGGGTCTTATTTATTGCCCTACGATCATAGAGCTCTATATGCCTGGTCGGTTCTTGCGACAATTTGGATACGCGCAGTTGATCTCTGATAGAGTTTTAAAGCTAAAGAGCTGTAACAGAGGCCCTGAAATTCGTAAGTATTCGTGCGTGTACGATCCAGATTATATGGCTTGGCAAATGTACAAGAGTAAGTTGTTAAAGGGGCTGCAGAGGACTCAGTGGGCTGATCAGTCATGCCCTGAGTGCCTTGACTATTTCCAGACACGATCGCACATTCGTGTTAGTCTTGACGACATGGAAGTGGAAGAGACGCTGGACCTCAGACAGCTATCAGCGGTTGCGGTAAGTATATGTGATTTATGCGTATTTATGTCCATTAGTTATATTTTTTATGTCAATTTTTATTTACATAACTTGGATTTCTCTACCAAATGCAGCGTTTGCAATATATAGCTAGTAAAATGTATCTAACTCATCATTGGACAAGGCATTCCGTCCCCAGTGACGTGAGGGAGAGGGCCATAGAGGAGGTGGCTATACATTTGGAGGATTTGATGCCGGCACTAGAATAACTTGCGACAAGGTCACCTGTGCTATATTATTGACTCTTTTTTTGAGTAATATTATGAAAAATTATTGAATAATCATTTGTAAATTATTGTGATGTAATATATCCAATTTTTGATGCAGTGTATAAAGTAATATATCATTCGATATGCTATATATGTATTGTATGTGCGTTCAGTAATGTTAAAATTAATTACATATGAAACTTAAATATAAGATACTTATATTGGGAATGTAAACTGAAAAGTAAATGGTATTCAACGTGAAACCAGTGGATAAGAAAAACATCTAATACTAACACTCAACAGTAGATTTATTCCTGAAAGCAACAAATCGGGGTTCCAAATGAGTTTTCCAACTCTGCATTTGTTCTGAGGCCCTGTTTCTCTACGTCGGATAGACTGGGGCTAGCATGACCTCCCCTGTCGTTAATAAAGCAATGAAATAATTTTGTCTTACAAGACCCATATTGATGAAGCTGATTGGATCATTAGAGACGCCAGCCCCCCGCCACTCAACTGAAAGGAAATTATTACTCTGCGGGGCATATAAGGTAACAACCCTTTGATACTTCGTGGTGACCAGTAATCCAAACAGATGAGAATCAAACAAAAATTCATCTAAGGTCGGAATTACATAACATTCTATCACCCTGCATGCTAAATCGTAGTCGGCTGGCCCAAGAACGTGGCGCCAAAGGGTAGATTCATCCTACAGTTCTTGTTGCAGTTCTCTGCTCACTTGGTACCAATAATCATCATCTGCATCATGTACGAAATAAGAAATTACTCTAAACCCACAATATCCATCGCCCACTACATTAACGTTATCGGTAATGTAGTTGAACACGAACTGCTTCATAAATATAGATATGTCTAAAGGCCATTCAGAACTGTGGGCCTCAGAACCCTTCTTCTCCTCTGTCCGCCTGTGGATCTCCGATCTGCGATTGTAAATTATATTAAATTTAGTACATCGATATGTAATTAATCAGAATGATCTGTACATGAAAAGTAATATATGTACCTCGTTGAATTGCATTCCTTTCGGCATGCTAGTACCCTGATAGATCTCGTTGGGTCAGATTGTGTCTCGGCCGTCCCCTGTGTGGCCTACTTACCGGCTCAGCTAGATCAACAGTTTTCGGATGAAGCGTCGCATGCAACGTACCCATCACCCTATATATATCAACGCTTGGATGCATAATTGTTTCAACAAACATTTCATGCAGTTGCCCTTCAGCGCTTTGCCTCGCATCCGCAGTTTTTGGAATATCATTATCTCCCAAATGCAGCGTCTTCTAGAAGGCGTCCACATCGACAGGATCAATTAGATGGTATGCTCGCACCAACTGTTGCATCTCACATGCATATACCAGCCCGCAACTAGTTCGGAGTTCGCAACCACACAACGCACCATCTTCCCCGATAAGGCCAATTCTTTTTGTATATTCTTCCTCTACCATTTAATAGCAGCGAAAGACAGTCTACCGTTCAGCCTACTATACAGTAAGTAGTCACTCTTCCTGTATGTTTTGCTCCGAGAAGATTCCATTGCAGTCCAAATTTTATGAAAGTGCGCCTCTATCATAATATTAATGCCTTGAAAAATACCTAGAAATGCTTTTCTATCCGTCCCAACTGATTTCTTCAACAGTGCATGCGCACTCTCAACCCTGAATGCCAATTAACATTGAAAATCAAACTTTCACATAAAGCATTATATACAGTATACAAACTATAAATTAAAGCTATAATTAACTTACAGGTTCGTTGTGCGCCCTCCGTAATGCTTTATATATTTCGTCCAACAAAACACAAACTTGTCCTCATGGGAATCCAACCATGTGTTTTTCAAGTATGGAATCACAATTCTAAATTTAGATTTACTTCCATATGTAGTATCAATATAATCCACAGCTTCCGTGAACTTTTCATATGTCAAGGCTTTCACCACTTGCCCCTAAAGATATAGAAACACATCCGTTATCTTCTTGTCATTGCCAGCCTCTAATACATGTTTCTTTACATCCATTTCAATGTGTTTCTTGCACAGTAGTTGGGTAGCATGTGTGAATACTATTTTCACAGCGTTCATTAAGGTAATCTCTCGATCAGTGATGACTACATGTGTGTATTTGTTGCCCTCAAATAAATTTCTCAATTGAGTCATGGCCCATAAATACCTCATGGTAGTCTCATCCCTCATGAAAATGAAAGCAATATGAATATACTAAGATGTGGGTACATGAGCCACTATCTACAGTAGAGGCATGTCATACCTGTTTGTTTATACGTCGTATCCATAAACAAAACGTACGGAAACAAACCAAGTAGAGAAAGCGCCTTCTTGTGTGTGAAGAAGATGTGCACGATTGCATTACTATCATCTTCAGCTGTGTGCGCATAGAAGTATTCTTGATCGTGCAAAAGTTTGAAAAAATACTGCATGTTAGTCATATCTCCCCTCGCCTCCCTTATACCTTTTGCTGATTCATTGTACACCTGTCTTATGTAGCTGACATTTGCGGATCATCCGCTTGCAATTGGGCCAATGTATGCTTTGGCCTGATGTTAATACTTGACATTTCTGCAATTTTCTTCTTTCTGATTCCGTTAACCGTGAGTACGATGAATGCCAATTTCGAACTTCTTGTAGTTCATGATTGTGCTTACCGTTTTTGGCCTCTAACTTCCAATTTTCCCCAGCAATTTCTTGTCCCACCAGGTGAAATGGACATTTTGTCAACTTGCTGCTTGTATTGTTCCGCCTGCTTTTCCCTTCAGGTAGGGGTGGCTTATCTCTAACTGTTCCTGATCTATCGCACCCTATCTCAACTCGCCATTTTCTCCCTATTGTAAGGAAAAAGCCCAATGTTTTGGAATAGGACGTAATTTTTGCATTCATATTATTTTCTACTGTTGTAGCTTTAACCCATGCAACCAAATCTTTCTTATTTCTGAACTCTTTGTCCGTCTGAAATACATCTGTGTGGTCAGCAAATATGTCATCCCTCTTTATACGGATATCCTGTTAATACACAAAAGATAAGTCAGCATACTTAAACCCTAAACTCTAAACCCTAAAATTTAGCTGGAACCATTAAATTTTGGAATAATCTCGTCTACGAGAGGTGAGAATGTGACAAAATTTCTACATACATAGGGGGAGGGAAATTTTGAAAATCTCGCCCCCTGGGGGAAATCTGGCCCATTTAGGCCGAGAAATAGAGACAAATAACTTGTCCACCGGAAAAAACCCCAGGCGACTGGCGGTTTTTCAGGCAGAACACTGCCGGCGGACGGCGGCTGTATTTCACCGGAAAAATCCCGCCGGCGGTATTTTCCTCGCAAATATAGCCTGAAATCGGTGGTATTTGCAAGAAAAATACTGCCTGTGAGGTATTTTCCCCAAGAACTCCGGCGGTGTTTTCAGTCAAAACGCCACCGTCCGTCGGCGGTGTTCTACCTAAAAATACCTCAAGGTGGTATTTTCCTCCAGAACACCGCCGGAAATACCGCCCTGCGCCAGGCGGTATTTTGCCGGCCTATAGTGCCGGTCATGCTCAAATCCTGGCTGAGGAGACCGTCTCCTCGGTCGAAATTTTACAGTTCCGGCCAAAAACGGCCGGATAATCAATCCGGGTCAAAAATCCCACCCAGAGGGGGTTTTTTTTGGCAAAATCAAGGGGCAGATAGAGATTTCTTTGTTAAGCAAACAAATTTCACATAAAAAAATATATACGGTTGTTACTTACCGTGTAATATGGATCGTCCTCGTGTCTACCAGCCATATTTGAATACACGTGTGAGTGAAAAATGAATTACTGTAAATATAAATAGTGTAAATAAAAAAGAAGAAGCAGGAATGCTGAGAAGAACTCCTGCAAGTTTTATAAGGGTGAAATCCCTATATATATATATATTTTTTTTGTTTTTTTTACTTAAACGGCAAATTACACAATTCACGGGAAAATATTGCTACAAATAGTAAAATTGTTACTGCAAATAGTATGCCCCTTTCTTATTTTACTTGCTTGTGTAACATTATGTACTTGGGCTCGCATCATTAGTTCATTACTATACTTGCTAGCGGCCCGAAGGCCCCGTTGATGACAACAACCAAAATATTTCTTGTTGGGCAATTGCCCAAGCCTCACTTTTTTTTGTTCTTGGTGTTAGATTAAAAATATAAAAATAGTCAACTTTATATATTAAGGGAGATTGGGGTGGGGTGGAGCCGCCTCCAACTCGCCTTGCGGCCCTGCCTATGAGATTACATTAATTTTACTCGAAAAAGTTCCTACTGAATATATTTATAGTTATATTTCTTAAATATATTTAAAATATAGAAATATCATTAAAAATTGTTAGAAGCTGCAGTATAAAATTATACAATAAAAATCAAATTATTATATAAAACGAGACACTAGCCAACTAAGAAATAAAATGAACATCAAGATTTAAACTTATATTGCATTTCCATCCTAATTAAAGCATGTTACATCAGCACGTCGCACTCTTAGTCAAGAAATTGATTTATCTTTGCTAAAGCCTAACTGTATATACATATAATATATGTCAATCCACGGGAAATCCGATTATAATAATTATTACTACTATTATTTTATTTGACTTTACAAATGATGTCAAAAAACTTAATAGATTTATGCTATATATTTATATTTTTTTTCATGTATATGTCATAGACAATGTCAAAATCAGAAAATATAAATCATACTCCTCTCACATATATAACTAATTAACTTAATTCACATGTACTATTCAACTCTCACAGAATTCCCCTTTCTGTACATCGCTTCAAGGACTACTATGCCTAGTGATCGCGGTTGGGTAAAAGAAATAAAAGAGAAAAAAAAAAAAATTACAGCATCAATATAGTTAATAGATATCACAACTTGACGATGCATGGCTTTCCCATTCTCAACAAAATGTACGCTGAATACACAAAAACTCCTAATTAATTGTTTCAAAACATCACAATTACTAAAATAAATTTCATTAATGTATAATTAACTAAAGAAAAATCTAATTATTCCTCGCACTGTCTAAATGGTTGCTCTCTATTTCCGAAGCCTGCTCTTGAATGGAAGATACGGATGGAGAAAAAAGATTATTTTTCGTGAGAAAAGCATTCCCTGGAACAACATCAACGCCAAAGGGTCCGGTCTGGTCCTGACCCAACTGAAAATGTGGTGAGGAAACCTGTAGCCTGCAGGAACAATTCCTAATGTAGAAGGGTCGAAGAATTGGGCTGGGTACTGACCTGAGTGAAATTGTGGTGGCAGAGGCGGTAGCCCATAGTCCACAGGACCCGAATGCTGATCTGAGGGAAAATCGAGGACAATTTCTCTGGTAGGACCCGAATTGTTGTTGAGCAATTCTCCTCTCCAAGGGTCCAGATCTCACTGATTCAGTTTCGTGGCTATGAAACTCCCTGGGCTTATATTACATCATCTAATAATTACAAAACCTCAAGAGTTGCATGAAAATAACTAGGGGAATTAAAGAGGAGTGGGAGATGTAGAGTTTAAACTTAATTAGTAAATATAAAGATAAAGATGAACATAAATAATTATCATAACAATACATTATTATTTAATCTTACGGTTGGGGAAGAAACTGATATACTGCCACAAAGTAATTATTTCATCACAAACACTTGTATTTGACTTTTCGCTCAGTCTATCAGATCGGATCAGAACCTGATCCGATCTGATCCAAAACCAATAGCGATCCGAAATTGATTGATCCAACCCAATCCAAAATTTTGGATTAGATCGGTTCGGATCAGCAGATCCAACCCGATCCACAGGTCAGGATAAACATCCCTAATTACAGATAACGCGTATAGCTGTACCATCAAAATAATTAAATTATCACCAAAATATTAAACTAAACCTTAGGACCCTAAATATGGACGAAAATCGCACAAATATAGTACAAAATTGGTAAAGCCTTTTCACTTTTAACGCATAAATATTGCACAAAATGGGTAAAACTTTTTCACTTTTTACTCTAAAAATAAAATATGAGAACAAAGCATAGGATCTAATTTGAAAGTTGAGATAGTTGGATGATTGATACTTTTCTCCTCTATATGGGGTGGGGAGTGCAAGTCTAGCACTGCATGGAAAACAATAATAAAATTTGAGCTTATTTTGATAATATATATATATATATATATATATATATGATCTCAAGTCTACTTAAACATAGCTCAACTCGTTAATTTACACTTATGTTAACTAGCATAATATTATTAGTTAACTAGCATACCAAACCCTAACTAGCTTTTTGTTAGGTGACAGAAACCCTAGTACTAAATATTTAGCTTAATATTTGTACACAGTAAAACCCTAGAGGTTATAACATATCACGTGTAATTTCTAATGTATTGCATGTAAGTATTGTTGACATATCGCGATTAAAATTGCAAGAATCGTGCATTTCTAAAACCATAGAAATAATAAACCAATCACCAAACTAATAAAGTAAACCAAATGACCCTAAATATGAAGGAAAGTAGCACGAATGCAGTACAAAAGCAAAGCCTTTTCAATAACTCTAAAAACATGGGAGCAAAATAGACCCAGCAAGAATTTGAATTATTCTCTTACTGGCTCCATTGGTATTGGTTGGGGCTGCTGGAGCAAGTGCGGTAACCATGGAGTATATTAAAGCATAAATTTCTCATTCCCAGTCTGACCTAATATAAATAATTAATTAATTAATATTCAACAACAGATGACATGTATAAATTGTATGATGTTTCAACTTAGTTGACCACGAGGGTAATATTGAACCAATTTAAATATGTTAGGGTATTTTTGAGTTAAAAAAAAAAAAGATTAAGAGTTAATTTTCGCCTTTACCCGTAAAATAAATATTTATCAAATGAGAAATTAAGTGAAATGATTGACTGTGATAAGGGTTCGGGCTTGTGTAGTCAAATGATGGTATCCAAAGCTATGAATCTGAATTGGGCCGAAATCAGATTTTCTATTTATCCTACCTGTGTCTTTATTCTAAATATGAAAGAAGGCCGCACAAATGCTTTTACTTATAAAAATGTTCTAAATATAGCAACAAACACTACTTGCTAGGTTTATTCTAAATATGAAAGAAGGCCGCACAAATGCTTTTACTTATAAAAATGTTCTAAATATGTTTATAAAATTATATATATATATATTGAAAATGTAATCATTTGTTCTGTTTATATTTTTGACATTCAATGGCATGATTGTTGTCAAATAAAGCTAGCAAGTAGTGTTTGTTGCTCTAATTTGGTGAACTATTTTGAATTTATTGTTTGTGTTTGAAGTTTGCTATCGTAATTATAATATCTTTGTGTTTTGATTACAAAATAGACTCTTATAATAAAACCAAAAATGTACCAAAAAACAACTACAAATAATAAAATGGTCACCAGCAAAATAAACTAAGGCTAAGGATCCTATTTTTAAATATGAACCAAAGTCGCACTAATGCAACACAAAAGGAAGGCTGTCTCTATATCTCCAGTCCTGTTTATTCTTGCGCATGCCTTGGACTATAAAACTAATAAAATAATTCCTATAAAAATAAATTGATCACCTAACCTAACTAATAAACTAAACCTAAGTATTCTAAATATGAACGAAAGTCGCACAAATGCAACACAAAAACACAGTCTTCTAGTTTTTAACTCTATAAATGGCCCATGGAAATTTTATATCAACAACTATAAAAATAACAATAAAATAATCACCGAACAAAACCACTAAACCTAAAGGTCTATTTATATTTAGTAGATTTTTATTGGGACACTGGAGGCACGTTATCCAATTACCCCATACTGGCGCTTGTGTATTTAGTAGATTTTTATTTTTATTTTTATTTTTTGAATTTGTTAAATTAATATAACGTACCCCACTATTTGTTGAATTACAAATTAAATATAAATAGTACACAACATCTAACTAATTGTATTAAGATTATGATTATTTTTTTTAGAGTATTAGTAAGATTCACAGCACTAAATTGTATTAAAAGTTATGATTATTACTCCCTCTGTCCCACTCAAATAGTTCACTTTGAAATGTGTACAACTTATTATAGGTTGTGAGTAGGGGTGGCAAAAAAACCCACTAACCCAAAAACCGCTCAAACCCATTGGGTATTAACCCAATAAAACCCACTTTAAAAAATAATAGGCTGAGTGGGTTTGAGCTAAATATGTAATGGGCGGATTTAGGGTAGCTCATTGGGTACCCTAAAACCCGCCCATCATGGGTATCAAAAATACCCATCCACAATTACCCTTAAAAGTATAAAAAAATAAAAAAATAAAAACCAACAACTCACATACTTTAGTGTGCCCATTTTATTTTTTTCTTCAAACTTATTTTTTCTTTTTCTTTATTTTTCGTGTCTTACAATTACTTTACGTTTTTTTTTCATTTATTTTTTAATAATATTTTTAAATTACCTACTTATAATATTAATTCAAAATTTGTTCGGGTTTAGGGCCGGGTTTGGATTTGGGCCGGGCCCGGCCCAGTTCGGGCCCAATTTTTGACCGATTTTGGGCGGGCCCAGTTTCAGCTCGGCCCCAGTTTTGGGCCTCGGGATCAGTTTTTAGACTCGGGCCCAGTTTTGGCCCGGGCCCAATTTTGGGCCTTGGGCCCAGTTTCGATGTTGGAGCATGCACGGTTTTATATAAATATAAAAAAATTAAAAATTGTGTTTCGACAAAAAAATTACGTATAATTAAATATAAAAGTATATAAAATTTAATATTTCAAATTTTAGAATATATTCAAAGAATTAAAATTCACTTTAAAAAAAATTAAAATGAAATAAAAAAAATTTTAAAATTTTTTTTATTAATAAACTATTAAATAAGCCTTACATTTTTGTATAATGGGTATTATGGGTACCCATGGGTACCCATTTGAATTAAAACCATTAATTGAGTAGATAATGGGTACCCATTACCCATTAACTTAACACCCATTTAATTCCGCCCAATACTCGCCCAACCCGCCTGTTTGACACCCCTAGTTGTGAGGTACAACACCTAAAATAATTAATTTACCACCATTTTTTTCACTTATATCCTTACTTTAGAAGTAAGGGTTAATTGTGAACTACACATTGTAATATTAGTAAGGGTATGTAGTGTAAATAAATTCAAAGTGGACTCTTTAAATGGGACAAGAATTTTTTTTGAAAATGAACTCTTTGAGTGAGACGGAAGGAGTATTATTTTGGTTTGGAGTATTAGTAAGATTCACATTGATTAGAACTAAAATTGTATTCAAAGCGGAAATACTAAATAACTTTCTTTATATTATTTTTTGTGAATTTTTTTTTTGTTTAACCCGATTATAAAATTTTTTTTAACCCCCATTATAAAATATAATTTCTTGATCATACAAAATATATTGTACCCCACTATAATAAATTTTTAGCTCCCCACTGATCTAATTATAAATGAATGAAAGTCGCACCAATGCAACACAGAAGAGGATGTTCTCTTTCTCCATTCTTATTTATTCTTACATATTATTCTGACCAAAATTGAAGCATTCAACTTCTGATCTGCTGCTGTGCAGGAGGAGGAGCTGAAGGGATCAAATCTTTTATCAACTTTATTCATGTCTTTCATGTTCACTTTCTCACAATGGAGTGTGTGACCCACATATTATATCATTGGCCCATTACTCCATTGTGAGAGAATAGACAGAAAAATTGACAGAAGATCTCATGGAGGGGCTGATCGAAGAGGATGATGGATTGGCGCCGCCATTGTTAATTGTTTTGTTTTTTAAAACTATTTTATAAGTTATAACTATGGGCCTGTTCTTTTTCATCGTTTTGAAAACAATTTTGAAAATAAGTTTTGGAAAATAGTTTTATAATGTAAAAAGTGTATTGAAAATATAAAAAGTAGATGCTAAATAGTAAAAAGTTATATTGAAAATGATGAAATATGATTAAAATATATTAAATTTACTGTTGAAATCAAAACCGTTTTCAAAACAGAACAAAAAGAACAGGCCCTATAACCCTTTTATATTTTTTAAAAAACCATTTATAGGGTTTGTTTTTCAATTAGTTACAAGTATACCAAATTTGAAGGAGGATTTAACACGTCTTATCGGAGAACGTTGGGTAATAATTTTACCAAACTTTTCACTTTAAGTTGCCCTTTTTAACAAATTTTCAACCCTTTGCGAAAAAAATTATAAATAATTAAGTTTCGGAACATGGTAACTTAAGAAGGCCAGGGACTATAATGTGACAAAAATACAGTCTCGTCTTTAGCATTTTTATTTTTTTTCTTTGATAAGGGGTCAATATGAAACTAGGGGTGTCAAAAAAATTCATAAGTCCAAAACTCGCCCAAATTCATTAAATTTTAAACCAAAAATACACATTCATAAACATGTTGGACTAAGGTGGTTATGGACTCAAAAAATAATGGGTAGATTTAGAGTAATCCATTAGATACCCTAAAACCTGCCCATCATTGGTACCAAAAATACCCATAAAAAAACTAGCATCAACAGTATAAACAAAAACATAACAGTTCACATATTTTATTGGGCCCAATTTTGTTGAACTTTAAAAAAAAACTTTTTTTTTCTTTTTCTATATATATATTTTTTTCGTGTCCACAACTACTTTGCTTTTTTTTTTTTTTTTCCCTCATTTATTCTTTTATAAAATTTTTAAACTACCCACTTATAAATACTAATCCAAGATTGGTCCGGGTCCCAGGTCGTGCCCCAGTTCGAGTTCGGGTCAGGCTCGGGTCCGCATACTGAGTCGGGCTCGGGGTTCGGTCCGGGTCCAAGGTCGAGTTCTGGCCTCGGGTTAGGGTTTGGACCTCGGTTCAAGGTTCGGGCCTCGAGCAGGGGTTCGGGCCTCGGTTCAGGGTTTGGGTCTTGGGTCGAGGTTCGGGCATTGGTTCAGGGTCACGGTTCAGGCCTCAGGTAGTGGTTCAGGCCTCGTTTCGGGGTTCAGGCCTCTGGTCGATGTTCAGGCCTCAGTTTGGGGTTTGGACATCGGGTTGGGGTCTGGGCCTCGATTTGGAGTTCGGGCCTTGTTTCGGGGTTTGGTCCTCTAGTCGGGGTTCGGGGTTCAAACCTCGGGTCGAGGTTCGGGCCTTGGTTCCGAATTTGGGTTTTGGGTCAGGGTTCGGGCCTCGGGTCGGAGTTCAGGCCTCAGTTCAGGTTCGGGCCTCGATTCGGGGTTTGGGCCTCGGGTCGTGGTTCGGGCCATAGGTCGAGGTTTTGGCCACTGGTTGGGGTGTGGGTCCAAGTCCCAGGTTAGGGTCAAGAGCGGTGTCGGGGTTTGGGTCCCAGGTCAGGGGTCGCGTCTGGGTCGGGGTCGGGGGTGTGGTCGCAGTTGAGGTAGGAGCGAGGCGAGGATTTTATTTAAGTATTAAAATTAAAAATTGTGTTTGGACAAAAAAAACTATATACAATTAAATATAAAAAGTATATATAATATACAATTAAATATATAATATTTCAAATTTTAAAATAGATTAAAAGAATTAAAATGAAATAAAAAAATTATTAATAAATAATTTCATATATTATAGACAGTTTATTATGGCTACCCATTATGGGTATTCATTGGGTACGCGTGATAATACACATTAAATAACCGTTACATTTGTACGATTGATATTATGGGTACCCATTACCCATTTAAATTAAAACCATTAATTGAATGGCTAATGGATCTCATACCCGCTAACACCACCCCCCCCCCCCCCCCCCCAACACCCTCGGTTGACATACCTACATGAAACCCTTCCAATTTAAGGGACCAATGAAGTGATCTAACCAAATTATTAATCGAATCTCATATTTTTGTAGAATTATGAAACGAACCCTTGACAAAACATGGACTCGGGTGACTTCGTAGAAAATGTGAAATGACCAAAAAATAATCAAACAGACTTTAGGTCAAATATGATAGTAATGTAAGGGTAATGATTCGCACAATGCAACTTCTCAGAAAAAATCACTATTTTATTCCAGAGGTTGATAGTCAATCTTTTTATTCAGTTTGATAAATGTAACTATTCAAGTCAATTTCACTGCAGAATGGTTTTGCTATTCACTATTTGGGGGTTGATTGTTCTAATTTTACAGTTTATTTTGCCCAAAAGCAGTGTTATTTGTGCAGCTAATTGATAAAAGCTAGGAGTAAATGGAGAGTTTTAGACTAAGGCTTTGTTTGTTTCCCACAAAATTGGGGTGTAGAATTGGATTGGAGCTTCAATTCCAATTCTAGTGTTTGTTTGTGCAGACAATTCTAAGAATTGGAATTCCAAATGACTCCAATTACACAAAATCAATTCTTTAGTTGGACTAAAGAATTTTAATTCTAATTCTATAATATGAATTGTGTGTGCTTGTGTATGTGTATGTACGTGTATGTGCACACACTTAACTATACTTGTAACATTACACACTTAACCCGAATAGACATTAAAAGTGTCAAATTATCAATTGTCAAATAAAGTAATATCTTCAAATCTCAATACATCATGATCAGATTCAACTTTCAAGTTAGAATGAGAGTCTAAAAAGACTTGATTTGAGCTTAGAAGCAAACAAATCATATCAAGCGAAAATTGAAGAAAAAGAAAAAGACAAATATGCAAAAACACAATTAGAAGAATTCAGTCCAAGTCCAGGAGCAACCAAAATGATCAAAGCAGAGTAGTTGCAATTTGAAAACTTACAGGTTTATGGCAAACAAAGGGGAAAAACCCAAAAGAGCAAAAAATAACTTTCCTAGAAATCGCTCATCGCCTTCTGTTGGTTGAAGTGTGGAAGAAAAAATAGAGACTTATTCGCTGTTGCTGAATGACCCATTGCTTGAGATTAGGGCAAAACAAATTACCCAAATTTGTGAAATTGAGATTTTTGGGCTGATAGGACCGAAATTGGGTCAATTTTACCCACTCCAGCAGCCCAGCCCTTCAAAAATCATAGCCCTAGGACATTTTGTTGGGCTCTGATCAGACTAATAGACTCTTACGAGTCTACCTATAGCAACTGAGTCTAACGAGTCTAATCTGAGTTCAGATGGGAATCGAACCCAGGCGAGTTTAACTCAATTTGGCATATTCAACTTGTAGACTCGGACGCACGAGTTTAACAACAATGTATGTGTATGTGGTGTGTGATATATATATATATTGGTCTTGTTTTTAGTTTGGTTTGGGTTGAGTTCGACCCAAGCTTGCCTTTTTTTTCCTCCCCCTGTTTCAAATTTCCTTTTTTTTGTTCAGTTTTTTGAATTAATTTTATTTCATTTGAATTTTTTTCAGCCCATATATTCTTATGTTAGTATTTTTTTAAAAATATTTTTTTTCACCTTATGTTTGAACAAGTATTTTAGACCCAAAAAAAATTAAGAGGGAAAATCAGTTTAAAAGATGTTTAGGCTATTAGATCATAAATGCATTTTCTATTTCTTTATAATGCATGTAATTATCTAAAATTATATTATATACAAAATGTAATGATAATTTATATTTCTTAAAATAAAATAATTAAAAATATTTTATTAATATTTTTTAAAAAATGAAAATGAAAAATAAAATTTGGAAAATAAAATCGGGGTTGGAAATTCTATTTATTTATTTTTGTTTGGGGGAGGGAGGGGAGTGGGGGGCCCGGCTGGGAGGATACAGGCTTTTATTTTCTGGTTTTCGGGGGCTGGGGGGGGGGGGGGGGGGGGGGGGGGAGCTGGGAGGGGGATCTGCTTTTCTTTTTCCGTTGGGGGTTGGGGTGGGTTTTATTTATTTTATTTTTTTTGTGCAAACCATTTTTAAGTTTTTTTTTTTTTTGGTCGGATCAATTCAGGTCACGTCCTCGGGCTGTACACTGAACCTGTCTCGAACCGTTCGGTATATGCTGAGTCATCCTGTTTGAACACCTCTTTATTAATAACACAAAAAGAATAGTAAATATGACTATTTTACAATTATAATTGAATTCTGATTTTACATAAAATTTTAAGCATCCAAAAAAAAAAAAAAAAAAGAATTGCAATTCATTGTTTCAAACATTTTACCAAACAATGAAATTCAAATACATTTACAATTCTAATTCTACATTTCAATTCTATGAAATTCCAATTACAATTCAGTTACATTTCCATTGAACCAAACGGACCCTAAGGATGTGTTTGTTTCCTATGGAATTGGGATATGAAAATGGAATTGGGGCTCCAATTCCAATTCCATTGTTTGTTTGTAAAATAATTTTAAGAATTGGAATTGAATTTCAATCCCAAATATCTCCAATTCCACAATTTCAATTATTTAGGTGGACCTAAGAATTCTAATTTTAATTCTATTGATATCTATTGTGTACTTGTGTAGTGTGTAGTGAGTGTTGTGTGCTTGCGTGATATATATATATCGACCCAAAGTGGTCTTCTTCTTTTTTTTTCCTGTTAAATTTTTTTTTTTTTTTTTTTGGTGTGTGTGTGTTTCTTTGCTCAGTTTTTTTAATTAATTTTTTTGTTTATTTGATTTTTTTCAGCCCATAAATGCTTATGTTAGTATTTTTTTTTAACTGTTTCATTTAGACAAGCATTTTAGACTGAAAATAAATAAATAAATAAATAAAAGAAATAGTTTAAAAGATGTTTAGGTTAGTATATCGTAAATGCATTTTTTATTTTTTTATAATGCGTGTAATTATCTAAAATTATATTTTAAAATATATAAAATATAATGATGATTAATATTTTCTTAAATAAAATAATAAACATATTTTCTTTATAATTTTAAAAATTTCAAGTTTTTTCTTTTTTCTCAAAAAGAAAAAAAATCGGTCAATTCAGGTCACGCTCCGAGGTAGACGAACCGAATTGTCATTTTCGGAGCATGCACTGAAACTAACCCGAACTGTTTGGTCCGTGTCGTGTAGACCTGTTTAAACACCCCTATATTAATAAAACAAAAATGGATAGTAAATATGACTATTTTACAATTATAAATGAATTCTAATTTTACATACAGTTTTAAGCATTCAAACAAAAGAATTAGAATTGCAATTCATTTTCTACATAATTCTATCATTTTACCAAACAATGAAATTCAAATAGATTTACAATTTTAATTCTACATTTCAACCTACAGAATTCTAATTACAATTCAATTACATTTCCATTCAACCAAACGGGCCCTAAGAGAATTGTAGTGGCAATGCTTTGACATAACTATTGCAGGAGCCAAATAGACCATAAAGCGTCTCGTCTTGCTTTTTTTATGTGTTACACATTCTAATAAGGATTGTAAGTATTAATTTTGATTAAACTTTTTACCATTGATTCTCATTTTCAACATAATAAAATTTGTTTATTGAGGGTCTATTTATAAAAAATTAAGATAAAAAAAAAAATCAAAGTTTGTAAAATTCTATGAAAATTTAAAAAAAAAAGTTTAATATTGGCGGATCAGTCTTGGGTAACCCAGGGCCAGGAGGTTGCGGTACCATTATGCAGCAGCTAAATTCATAGGACCATCTACGAACTCCTTAGCTTAATTTATGGTCCTATTATCATAGTTTGCAAACTTGCGCACAGCTGGGATTGCAACACGTACTAATTGAAACAGACTCGAGCTACCTAGTTGAAGCGTGTATGGGAGATCAGCAATACAATGGAATTTGCAGCCGGTATATCGGATTATACGGAATTCACTCTGTGCCACGGGCATGACGGTGTGTCACAACTACAGAGAGGTAAATGCTCCAGCAAACTATCTGGCTCAACGGGCTTCCGACGGAGAGCCACCATTGCATCAAAGTCTCTGGCAAGGCTTGTTGCATCGGACTTGGCTCACATTCCTTTTTTACGCCTTTAAACCCTTCGTAATTTTTGCCATGGACTTTATTCGTTTATAATAAAAGCACCACCAAGTTTCAATTTAAAGAAATAAGAAGTTTAATATTAAAATTTGGTATTGTACTCTCTCCAACACACTAAAAAATCTTGTTTCAAATACTTAAGACAGTATGTATACGTGCCTTTTCTAATGAAACAAACAATGAAGTTAATCTCGGCCATGCTTGATCACTTTTAATCAATTTTACATTAACTTGAGTGGACAGTGGCCTTTGTGATGGTTGGAGTGTTAGGAACTTGAGGATTAACCCACCTCAAAATCTAGCCCATGAGAGGAAGAGTTTCAAGTTCCTTTTATATGACACATGGAAATCTCATACCTTTCACTTGGGATATTAGGAAATCTTGACAACCACCATATTTCCGTTGCAATGTCAATGGCAGCTTACTCTGAATGGCCTACTCTAACCCCTAGGCTGCCCCTTCGCAACGTGGACGTAGCATGGGGCTAACTCTGATACAATTTGTGAGGAACTTGGGGATTAACCCACCTTAAAAGCTAACTAGCTCATGAGAGAAGAGTCCCAAACTCTTTTTATACCGCACATGAAACTTGATCATTGGACAATCTCCATTGGCTTCAACAAAACTTATCATAGGTGGGCCTTTAGATTTAATTTGGCACAATGACCTTTGATCACCCATTTGTCTCCCTGGCCCATTTCAATTGTGGGCTTGCCTTTGCAATTTTCAAGTTTTGACTTTTGTATTCTCAAATTTTGTGTTGACTTTGACTATTATGTTAATTTTTGGAGTTGACTTGAATTTTTGTCGCATTCCCTCCCTTGGGCAGGATTTGTCATTAAGTCCAAATATGCATCAAATTTCAAAGGCAACAAATTCATTAGTAATATTAGAACAATATATTATCTCACACGTACTAGTTAAACAGAGCTTGAAAGCAATCATCATCTTTTGGACTGTCTTGTAATTATGTCGTAGGTTTAGTTTCCTTACTAGGAACTTCTTATTACCCATAGGTTTGGTTAGAGTTCGAGTCTTGATGTTGCGAGTTTTTATCGCGCCGCTTTTCTTGATCAGATTTGACCTTAATTTTGGCCATGCTTATGTAGTAGGACTAACAAAAATATTAGTATCAACGGTCTGTCTTACTCTGGTTCAACATCCGCATGAGGTGGGGCTGAAGAGGAGGATGAATTGTAGCCATTGTTGCTAATCTTGGGGTGCATTTTTAATATGTGAATTAGGAGAGGACTATTGACGTAGCATAAGCTTACTAAAAACAGATATTGTAGAAATTATAAAGCTTTCCGAATGACTGATGAATCTCTCACGACTAGGGGTGATAACGAGCCGAGCCGAGCTTTGACGTGTTCATTTATTTATCGAGCTTAAAATGTTGTTCATGTTCGTTTATTTATTAATCGAGCCGAGCCGAGCTTGTTCGTGAACATTCGTGTGTGTTCTATCTCGCATTAACTAACAGAAAATCGTAATGTTTAGTTACTTTAATATACTATATCAACTTACATAAAAATCAAAATTCAATTTAAACTCATATATTGATATCTATGTACATATAAATATATATAAAGATTCAATTATTTGTATTATTTAAAATTTTAATATTGTATATACTTATTTTGTTTATATTATATAGTTAATATTTTAATCGAGCCTGTTCAAGAACATTAACGAACTTTCAACCCCTTGTTCGTGTTTGTGTTCATTTATTATTGAGCCTAAAAATCATGTTCATGAACTTTTTTATCCAGCCGAGCTCGAGCTTGTTCGTGAACGTTCGTGTTCGTTTTCAGCTCTACTCACGACTACCGGTCAAAGGGAATAAAAAATTCGTCGATCCTAGTAAGGAAAAATTAACAAAAATATAAGACTGAAATTTCTTTCAATCAAACCTGAGTTTTACAATAGATGGCAAGCCTTTTTATATGAAGAAGAGGCCCATAATCAAAATAAAGCAAAATTCAGAAATTTGTGAAAAAAGGAAAATCCTTTGAAACCAACATGGAATCAATCTACTAAATAAAACAAGAATAATGAGAAAACAGAAACTAAAACAAACATTACTGCTCAAAAGATATTACCAAAACCAAAATTACCAAAAATGGAAAAACGAGCTTTTGAGGTTCTAAATGATGGAATTTGGCCAAAAAAAACTGTAGGTCATGCCATAGCATTAAGTTTTGTTTCTTGGCTCATTTCCCATCAACATCAGTCCTAGGAAACTCAAAAATCCACAATTTTTACCTGCGCTAGCCAAATCTGTCCATATACGCCAATGCTAAATTTGCATGCGTTGTAGTCACATCAACTGTGGATCGAGAGAAGAAGAAATTCAAACAAAGGAATGTGAGATCAATGTTCGGTAATGACGCAATTGGTTGTTTGGCAACTGACGATCAATTTACATACTCCAACAAGCGCTAGGGGAATGGGGGTGGGAACACTCGATCGTCTATCACAAAAGTACTGTTTTCAAAACGTAAATTTTATGGGGGCAAGTAAAAAATATTAGGGTAAAAACTTCAGTCAAAACGTGCTGGATAGTCCTGATGCGCTTTTTTTGGTTTATAATTTCATCATTCTTTTAAAAAAAAAAAATTTAAATGCAAGTATCGAGTTTAGCTTTATTAGTACGCATGTATGTGTTATGGAAACATATTGGCTGCTGTTATTACCAGAACAAAAAATAGCAGTCAGAGCAATCTTTTATATTTTTTCCTAATATACCCTTCATTATTCCAATTAGTTATCTTCTCCTTTCAGACTTATCTCGGTTAACAGTTTTACTTCGACAGAAATTCTTCTCCTCTTTGAGACCTATCCTCCATTCACCTTCGTCTCCTCTCACTTGTTTCTTCCTCCGGTAGCTTCTCCTCTCACTATTTCCCTCCGTCGCCAGCTTCTCCACTGTTCACTCTTATGGCCGCCTTCATCACACCTATCCTTCACTGCTACCGGCTTCATTCATCCTATCGTTGCTGCAACTTTGAGATTATAGAATAGCAAGTTTGGGTGTATTTGTTTTTTGAAAAATTTGTGGAAGATGCTCCATTTTTGTCATTACAGTCTACAGGTGATCATTCTTTCTTTTTAATCCCTCTTGAGATTAAACGTCTAATTCAACCATCGGGATCAATACTGCCGTGAACAGCCCAAGGTGTTCTACTTTGTTCTCTGATTTTCTTTTTTTTTTTTTGGGGGTATGCGAACGTTGTATCTTTGGAAAAATTTGGAAAGATTATAGGCTTATGCTAAAAGTACAACATATGCGTACTGGACTGCAAGCCTGGGAAAGCCACTATTGTGAATGTTTGCTTTCCAGATGCATGATGAAAGTGTTTCAACTGTAAAAATTAAAAAATAAAAAAAAAAGAAAAAAAGAAAGTGTTTCAATAGTAAATCAACGATTGGTGATTCTCTGATTGCATGTCCCATAAGTGGTCTTGCTAATTGTTGTTTAAAATGGAGTGTTTGGGAGTTTTCTAGATGAGGCTAGCGGTGAATCATGTCAATTGAGATCAAACTTTCCCAACCAAATCACATTTATTAGCCTAATGAAGCCTTGGAAGAAAAAATCATAGCGAAGCTTTTCATATTCAATGAATCCAACTCAATGTCAATGACTCGGTCAACTTGCTAGTTTGTGGAGGATCATCTGGAGTGGTACAACCATTTTATGATGTTGTCAAGTCAATTCCAATGGTGAACAAGACTATTATTCTTCAGCTCTCTGGAAAGATTGGTTCTGGTGTCACAGAGATGCCATTATGGGTGGTCATGTTTTGCTATGAAAAAAAAGTGTGCTTAGACAACCGAAAAGCTTCATTAGACTATATTGATATGGATTATTGATTCTAATCCGGATGGGAATAGATTGAATGTTTGGAAAGAAATTAACGGTGAAGAGAACAAACAACCAAATTTAGAGCAGTAAAATTATAGTGAAAAAAAAGAAAATAATTAATTTGAATAATGAAGGGTATATTAGAAAAAAATGTAAAAGATTGTTCTGGCTGCAATTTTTTGCCCTGACAATAACAACAGCCAAACATATTTATCATGTATAGCATCTGATATATAACATTTGATTTGTAATTTTTATATATTGTTTGTAACTGCTAAGGTAACACAATAAAACTTGCAGATATCGTGTGTTGCCAAAACTAAAAAATAATATAATCACCAAACGAATAAACTAAACTTGGGTACCCTAATTATGAACGAGAGTCGCACACATGCAATACAAAAGTGAAGGTTAACTCTAAAATGGGACCACGGACATTTTATATCAAACAACAGCTATAAAATAATTATAAAATAATCACTAAACTAATAAACTAAACCTAAGGATCTAATTAAACATGAACGGAAGTCGCACAAATGCAACAGAAAAGACGATCAATGTTCTATTTCTCCATTCTTGTTTATTCTTGTGCATTCTTCTGATCAAACTTGATGAAATGCTAACATTTTCACTGGAGGTAGAAAGTCCTCCTAGATTTTGGGAAAAACTCATTGGATACCCAATATGGCCCTAGAGGCAGAGCTGTCTTTCTTGTGTCACTCCGACGTATGACGTATGACGTATAATAAATTGAAGATAATTTAGAAACAATTTAGATAGTATCTTAGAGATAATTAAAGTTAGTAAAGTTCAATTGTACCTTTCTTCATCATTCTTCTTGTATATTTATAGACCCCTTCATCCCTCAATTAACTTAGTGCTTCCCTGATATTAGTTGAGTCTTAAATTCCTCTATAACAATTACCAACCGGCATTATGGTAACAACTGATGATCCCATTCTTTATTGCTTGTCTCTTCATTTTAACATTACAATCAACATCCCTCTCTTTGAAATATTTTCGCCCTTGATTGATGTCAAAAATTCAAAATTTCCTTAACCTCTTCTGTTTTTTTTTTTTTTTTCAACTCTGTTTTACTTTATTTTTAAATTGAAATTATATATATAGATTCTTAGTTATACATGAACCAGGCCACAAATCCCGGTATGAACTACTAGTTTATAGCTCCGCCCAGTGAATATAGTAATACAGATACACGGGGTTTTCAATTAAAAGAACACCCCTGAGATTTACTTCATCGATGAGGGTTTAACAAGCAAGAACAATGGCCTACAATGTTCTTCCTCAGGCTCTCTGTATGGTTGCGAGGAATGCCCCGCAATGTGCGTCGAGCAAGATAGGGTGTTTTCCGGTCCGATCAGTTTGAAGGTTTCACCAAGCTCTTCTTCCGGGATCAGTTTTGGGAAATTAGATAGTCATCGGAGTTTGTCGATTCGAGCTGAAGTGAAATAGGAAGAAACTGACAAAAAGGAGGAAGAGCCACCTGGGATGCCCAGAATTAAGTTTGGCGATGTGATGAGGATATTTGTAGTATATAAAAACAATATATATCCAAAATACTATAATAAAGAGATTAACGCACAGCGAAATATAACTTTTTTTTGTAATAACGAACAATAAACAAACCCGGACGCATACAATCTATGCGGCGCACCTAAGCCGAAACTTGGTCGAGAAACAACCCGAAATCTATTCAGTTTCTCCTTATCTGTCTCTGTAATTACAATGATCACCCAATGCCTCTATTTATAGGCTAAACTATCCCTGAATCCTATTATAATCTGATTCAGAACTATTTAATAAAACAACTTGGTTACCCAAAACAAACATTAAACTAAATAGGAAATAGACAAATAAGAAATTATACTACAATTCTAATTAACTAATTAGTAAATACAAGTTTGGTTTAATTAATTCCAACAATATTGACTAAGGGAGCCATTGAGGAATCAGATGAGGTGGGCCCGAGACCAGAAATTATAACTGGAGATGTTGAGATCAAAATGGAATTTCCTTATAAATGGCGATATACGTGAACCCTGCTCAAAAGAATAAAATTGATGGGAAAGATCGTAAAAAGGAGTTCAAGATTTACAAAGGGATTGTGATCTCCAGGCAAAATGCTGGAATTCACACAACAATACGTATAAGGAGGATCATTGCGGGTGTTGGAGTTGAGATTGTATTCCCTCTCTATTTACCCAACATTAAAGAGATCAAAGTTGTTCACCACCGTAAAGTCCGTAGAGCAAGGCTATATTATTTGAGAGACAAGCTTCCCCGGTTCTCAACTTTCAAATGATACTGCCAAAGTAGCTCTTGTCAGTATGTGCTGGTTCGTGTTAATTCGATGCGCCTTTTTTGATTTTCATTGTCTCTTCAACAACTTCAATACATTCTTCTTGAGGGCAATGGGTGAACGTTTATATGTTTGGCGGGTTGTATGCTTCATACCTGGAAAATCAGCTATCAAGATCAGGCCTTGCTAGTTGGCTCCTTCAAATTTTGACTGTATCAAGTTTTGGAAGATATCATACTAACTTAAGTGACAGTTTATAACCCCTTTGGTTTGGGTAGTTTTTAGGATCTCTTACCCTTTCTGAGTAGAGATATAGAGATATTTGTGGTTGAAATGTAAGTTTTTGTGTTATTGGAATCAAACAGAACAGTTTTATGATGCAGAAAAGCAAAAGATTGTACAGCTAGTTGTACTGCTGTAACATGATGGATATGTGCATTAAGCACTTGAGCCATGTTTTGAAATTATTCAGAGCTGAAGTTGGCATGGTGAAGAATTGCCCAGTATGTTATTGAGTCTTAAAATTTAATTTGAATTATATAAAAAAAAAAGTAGTAATACAGATACACAATTTCTGTTCAACCCAAAACTAAAAAAATAAAATAAATAACCACTTAAAAAAATAATAAACTATGAACGGAAGTAGCACGAATGCAACACAAAAGCAAAGCATTTATTTATTTTTTTTTACTTATTTCCCAAAATTACTGTTCATCTTCTTCCTCAAAATTCTTCCACCGACGTCTGCCGCCCCTCCTCTCCCTCCTCATCACCATCATCGGCTTGCTTTTGTGTGTATTCCTAGCGAGTGCGTGCTGGAGTGTGTGTAAAATGTAATAGGGAAGAGACGCTCCAACTTAGGATCGTAACGTCAGCATCTCGTTGCCGCACCGGACACCCCTCGTTCTGTTTTCCTCCCTTTTTTCTTTCTTTCCCCTCTTTGGCCCCGCGAAGGCACAATCCCCAGGTCTCTACGAAAAATCCAATCTTTTTCTTGTTTTTTTTTTTTTTCTGGGTTTTCGCGCATGGTCTGTTCGAAGAAGAAGCCAGCTATTAACAAGAATTCCCCCTTTATTCGTCTAAAGAAAGGGATGTGTCTGGTAAGTTCTTCTGGTATTTTTCTTTTTCTGTTTCTCTCCTTCTTTGATGGGCTTGTTAAATTTGTGTGCTGATCTGTGAATTTGATTTGAAGGCGGTCCAAGCAGCTCAAGCGCGGAACAAACGCCTACAAGAATTCCCCCTTTTTTTCATACTTAATTATCGTAATCTTGTAATTAGTGTATCATTAATATATTTTTTTGTGATCAATTAGTTTTTGAAAAATAATTTTTAATATCTATTATTTAATAATTTTTCATATATATTCTTATAAACTTCTTACATGAAAAATAAAATATTAACATACTAACTTAAAATATTGTTTATATTATAACATTGAATTTATTTTAATCTTTTTTTGTAACAAATAACTTCGACTCCACGATAAAAATTTTCATAAATTTCAAATGATCATATATTTAATACTATTTAACTTCAAGTCCCTCTTTGAACTTTCATTATTTTGACATCTAACATAAAATTTATTTAATGTTTAATTTTAAAAATATATAGTTATAACATATATATTTCACATCTCATTAATAATAATTATTGTTCATGATTTATATTTCTATTGTATACTTATTTTTATAGGTGAATGTATCTTAAGACACGATACACAATACGATACGCGTATCACAAAATTAGATTTTCAATACACGCTACATATCTCGATTCAACTACTATATGATGCAACAACATTCTTATCTGAACCGTTTAGCATATCTGAAGAAGAATGCTACCAGCCCCAGTCTCTAAACTTTTGAGCCTTAAGACAAAATACTAAAAGAGACTTCAAATAAATTTAGAATGTGCTAGTTCAATAAATTTCATTAAAAAAAAAAAAGATAAATTTTTATAACATGTGGGTCTTGAACTGAAAAAAAAAAAAAAAAGGGAAGAGAGAAAAAACACTCATTCTTACATGAGTCCCATTCAAATAGAAATAGATATAGAATTTAATTTAAAAATTTTATAAACAAGAATTTTTACTATATTGTACTATATTATTATAATCTTGAGTCCCAAAATAAAATTATAATGCGAAAATTCAATAAATAATTTTGAGAAAACGAATTTTTTCTATTTTATAATGTTTATCGATCTAGGGCTTTAAAAAAACGACATTGTAATATTGTATTGTGGGATTTAACTCAAAATTTATATGAGAAAAAATTTTCTACTCAATTGTATGGTATTAATATGATCTTGGTACCCCAAATAGAATATTATAATGTCAGTATTCAGTAAATTTAATTTTTAAAAAAATAATTATTTTCATAATATGGGCCTTGAATTGAAAAAAAGAATTAACTTCATTTAAAATAAATAAATAAATGTAATCTTTAATTTAAAATTTAATCCTTTATAGGGTACTAATATAATTTTTCCGACTTCAAGTTGAATTTGTCCGTCTGTCTCATATAAAGAGTTTTGTATCGAAACAAAATTTGTCCCACTAAAAGAGTCTTATTTGAATTTATTTACCGAGAATATATCTTTACTAATATAATAATATACAGTTTACAACTAACCCTTACCTAGAAAGTAATTATGATATAAATGAAGAATATGATGTTAAATTACTTATTTTAAATGTTATATCTTAACACCCATAATAAAATGTAAAATTTATAGTTGTACAACTATAAATTTTTGAGGTACTGGACGGAATTCTTAAAGGATGGGTTTACTATACGGTTGTTGTACGTAGCATTAATAATCCAAATTACTTTTGGGTTATGCAATAAAGATATAGAAGATTAAAAACAAAATTAAAAGGTTTGTGTCATTGGAATAATGCTGCTTTATTGGCAGAAATGTAAATATTCGACAAGTTAGAAGTATTTACAAAATGGGATTAAGGGAAGAGCAGTTACGAGGCTTTGATTTGTGTGATCAGATCGACCTTCCCTTTTTGTGCGCTTGGCACGCAGGAGTGGAATGAGAGAATATGTACATCTCACTTTTATGATTAAAATTCCTATATTTAGTACAACATGAATCTGTTAAAAGTTAATCACTCCGTTGGTATGTTAAGTTAGAATATTGTAATTATTTAGTCCATTAACTTGAAATTATTTTATTTTTGGTGCCTTAATTTGAAATTTATTTCGAAATGATCCAAAATCCAAAATTTGGTAATATTTTGAGTTATTTTCTACTAGCACATTAGTTATTTCAAGTTAAATTAAAAGTGAATAAAATGATTTAAAATTTATTTTTTTCATTTTTTGCCCGTATTAATGTGTGAATCTTAAAAATTAATTAGCTGAAAATTGTTCAAATATTGTCGGAATTTCCATTTGGGGACCATTTCAAAACAAAATTTCAAGTTAAAGGACCAAATAGATACAACATGTTTATTTAAGAGACCAACAGAGTGATCTAACATGATTTAAAATATTATATTCTCTAAAGGCAATCTAAAATTCATTTAATTAATGATTTATCTATTTTTGGATATGAAATGACCTCATGCACATTGCCCTGTTTGGTAACAAGACTCAAATAAAAGTTTGAATCTCATTTTGCATTTTATAATAGTTTTTCATTATTCTCAATAAATATTTTTACATTTTTAATAAGCATTTTTAGATTTTCAACACACTTTTTTACGTTCTCAATATAATTTTAATATTTTAAAATCACAATCTAAACCAAGGTTTGAATCCAGTCTCGATACGAAACGGGGCCCTATTCTCGCACACCAAGCACACCCTCTTTGTCAAATTCGTCTCTCTCTCTCTCTTTATTTCGTTTAAATCTCTCCTCGCAATTCAATTTGGGGGAGTATTATAATTAATTAACCCTAGGCTTTGAGACAACCTCTCCCTTGTTTATGTTTTTCTTCCTTTTCCTTTTCATTTCTTATCGCCTTTTCTAAGAAATCATAGGTCATGTACTACATATAAATTGTCTTTAGCACCGCTCGCGTTTCACAATCAATTAACGTAAATTTTGATCCGAAAAAGAAAAACACAGATCATTGGAATCGAATTTTTGTAAGTCGATCGGTGTAAATGATCGACATCTCTAACACTTATGTTTTGAAAAGACGGTGTAAATGATCGACGGTTAACACTGACTCCCATGCATGCATGCATATGCACACGTACATTTCTCATGAGGATCCAAATTCAACTTGTATATATATCATGAAAGAACATATAATTTTAATTACAACCGAGTTAATACTCATGCAAAGAAAAACAAAAACAGATTGGAATTTTATTTTATTTTTTGAAAGAGCTCCATCGATTTGGGTTGGGTTAATTCCGTGACTTTCATGCAGGTACACAAATCGTCCCTTGTTCTGGAGCCCCATGGCAACAGACGCTAATGCCGCCGGGACCAACTTCACACCGAGCTCTGGACAACGGACTTCGTAGTCAAACATTTTGATGAAAAAAAGTCCACTGTGTTTGCAGGTGTTGGAACACCGGCCACCACCAAGGCCCAAGAGCGATCTCCTCCCCACCGGCAACGATGTCGTTGACCAGGCTTCGATCTCCATTACCCAAACTGCCATGCAATTCATTAAATTAAACACCACTAATTTTTGTTTAATTAATTGTTCAGATTTAGAATGATAAAGTTAAATGAAGAAGCTGCAGTTAATTAAGAAATTAATAGATTAAGGTATAGAAATTAATTAATTAGAAGGAATAATATCACTGGAATTACTCGCAAGATACAATTAGAACCAAGAAGACAATGGAATAGCAGGGATGAGGAAACTTCATGTATTCCACGGCTTCAATCTTCTTTGACTTTTGATTAAATGCCTAGGATGTTATTTCTTGCGGATCGATCTTATTTTTGTTTATTAATTTGTTCATATTTATATATGTATAATCAATAATATATGAGCTGTAAGTTTCTAGAGAATTAAGGCTCTCATAATTAGTCCCCTGTAAATTAGTTTGCTATAATGCTTTTTGCCTTTTGGTTTTTTCTGTTCTTTTTAAGAGTGAATTGTCAAAAATATCACTTTACTCTACTTTTCAAGAATCTGCCGTTTGGTCACTAAACCCTTTTTCCCCACAAATGGGACTACACGTTTTAAAAGGAGCCGAAAGTGTCACTCCGTCAATATTCTCCTCTAGAAACTAACGGAATGCTCAATATGTGCATCTTACAAACTATTTTTCAAGGGGTTTTTTGTCTTATCAAATAATAATTTTTTTTAAAAAAAACCTTCAAACCTCACTCATCACTCATCTTCCTCAATTGCTCTCTCCCCAAACTCTCGGTTCCTTTCTCTCTTCCCTCTAATCCCAAAAATCACAAACTTCATCTTCACCACCATTGTAGCCCAAAAACCCAGAAAGTCACCACCAGTACTGCCGCCCCCAAAAACCCAGAAAACCACCAACACGGTTGCAACAATTGATGTGCAAATCATGTTTTCCACAAAGCTAATCAACCCACCTGCAAAATCAATTCAATACCTAAGTCAAACAAAAATCCCAAAATCAAAGTAAACAAAAATCAGTGGAGGATTTTTTTTTTCAAATAAACTAATCAACTCAGACAAAAATCCCAAACCTTCCTCGACCAAACTGACAAAAATCCCAAAGCCTCCCCGACCATGAACCACATCAATCCACCTTCCAAATGTTTCATAAAATTGAAAAAATCCCTCAATCTTTCTACGAACTGTTGGGAAAAGGAGGCCTAAACAATTAATCGATAGATAACTCGAGTCGTCCAAAGCACTGTGATAAAGAAATTATTTATGGGTAGAAATATTTCTTTAGGATTAAACGAGTTCTTCATTTGAATAGAAGGATCATGAACAGCAAAGCCAAAAGATTGAATAAAAGAGAGAAAAAGGTTTTAATAGAGAAAATTAGTTTTCTGGGAAACTCAGTTGTATGGATCGTAGAAAATATGTGAGGTTTTTATAGATGAAGATTATTGATATAATCGAAAAATCCTGCGAACAGTTATCCACTAACGTTCAGACTCTGGGCCTGTTCTCTATCTTTGGTTTCAAACTAAGTTTGAAAACAAGTTTTGGAAAATAGTTTTATAATGTAAAAAGTGTATTGAAAATGTAAAAAGTAGATGCTGAATAGTAAAAAGTTGTATTGGAAATGATGGAATATGATTAAAATATATTAAATTTACTGTTCAAACCAAAACCGTTTTCAAAACAAAACAAAAAGAACAGGCCCTTTGACTCTTTCTCTTCTGCCTAAATCTCTCAACGTTAGATAACTGAACAGCTTTAGGGGATTAATGTTAACTTGGTCTACTCTTATCTCAGTAAATAAGTGTAATTATCTTTTAAAAAAATAAATTCCAACAATTCCCCACATATTTCAAAAGATTTCAATAAAATAAAATTTAAGCACAAAATGATTTTTGGATTTGTATGGGTTCAAGAACAATCAGTCTGGTATCTTTAGGACTATTGATAAGCGACTTTGTCATTTCGTACCAAATACAGTAAAAATCACTGTTTTTATACCTGTAATTTACTAACTATAAATAGTATAGGAAAGCACAGGATCGATCCACAGAGACGAAAAAATCACTTCTAATTCCAGATTAACGCAATAAAACACATACATTTGACGAGTCGTCACCTTTGGTGCCTCTCAAGAGACCTTAGAGTTTGTTCAATTTATAACTACTAGGGAAAAATAATAATCAACAAATAAACAATTGATAAAAAAATTCCAGTATTATGCAATTAATTCTCTTCGCATGCATGCAATCATAAACACCTTGTGGTCTAATTTAATCTACACCGGTTAGTTCTAGGCACCGTGGGGTCCCTCAGAAGTATCCAATCCCTTATGTAATTCGGTGATCCTCCGTGGGGTTCCTCGCATAGATCACTGCCCGAAAGGGCTTTTAAGAATTAAGGAACCTAACACTGTTTATTCTTTATTAGCCGTAACCGTTAAAGGTAAACACTAATCTATCCGGAACTACCTAGCCGGTAGCCTTGTTACTTGATAACAATTACCAATGCAGTACTAAGGTGATAAATCTTAATACATAATCAGCAATTAAATGGATTCACAAGATAGAATAGAATCTAGCCGATTAGACGCAATGTTAATTCAATTTCATACATGCATGGATTCGAATATCTTACATAATACCGGAATTAAGAATTTAGCTACTCATGCTTTCGATAGTAAAACACATAATCATAGCATACGACATAGCAAGAATGAAAGAGAGATAAAAGAAATTATTGAATTAATGCTGAAATAAGGCGAAAGTCACCCGTCCGTTTCACCAAATGCAGAAAAATCCGAACAGAACGAAAACTCAGCATAAAAAAATGTATCGTGACTAGTAAAACTTTGTCAAAGACTGAATAAATAATCCCCTTTTCTACTCCTACGAAAATATCCCTATTTATAGAGATGGTTATCTCTCAGCAAAAGGAAAATAAATCAAATCTCTATCCCTTAAGAAAAATAAATCAAAATCTCGAAAAGGCAGCAGATCACTCTAGAAAAAGAAGTAATCAATCCTTATCGCTTCTTAAGATTCTCTCTTATCTCCAATTGCTCCAAGAAAATAGCAACCAAACTTCTTGATGAGGTCATCCCTACGACAGAACAAAGTGTCCACTATGCTCAAAGTGTGGATTTGATTCAAGTGTTCAAAGGGTCAGGACTTGAAGGGCGAGAGTTCAACCTGAGATGAATCCAAGTCTATACAAGGGTTCTCCATTGAAGCCTCTAGCTAAGATTCCAGCTCGAGTAACCAAACTCCCGAACAAGCCAAAAGTAGCTCAAATGGCCGCCAGGGGTAAAAGGGTCTTTTCGCCTCCAAGGGTCATTTATTTTGGAGAGTTCTAGACTGAATTTTAAAGGTATTAATTGGAGTGAAGATTACAAATCTTGAAGATCATCAGAGTTCTTGATTTGTTAATTTAATTACACGCTATCACTTTTAAGTTCTATTACTTTTAAGGTAATTGCCAACTTGTAGTTTTTTGAAAAGAATTCTTGCATGTTTTATTTTAAGAAATAGGAATTACCTTATTTTCATATTTTCCTTTTTATTTTCTTGAAAGAAATTCGGCCACCTCCTTTTTGGAAGGTACCCGAATTCTACTTCCCCCTTAACCTAGTTCCTTTAGGTTTTGGGTTTTGTAAGGTTTCCAATTCTCATTGGTTTTGACTTTTATTTTTCTATTCCTTTTCTACTTCTAAAAGGCGCACAAACCCCTATTTAAAGGGCACCCTGTGCCTCTAATAAATCAGAGAATTCAGACAGGATATAATTTGGTGTAAGGTGAATACCCTTTTTTTTTTTTTTTTTGAATTCTACTCATTGAACTGTAGTCAATATTGCATGATTTTGACCTATTAGTTTCTAGAATTGCATGTTAATTAGGTTTATAGTCTCGCCTAATTAAATTAGCTTTTCATTTCAATTCGTTGCTTGGTTTATAGTTTAAAAACAACTTGATTGTTCTATCGAATGCAAGTAGTGGTTGGGGTTCCAAGGGATTATACTGTGTTCTTTTAATTGGAGTTTTTGGTTACTTTCTGCATACTGCAATTCTCAATAGAGAATCCGCATCATTTCTTCCTTATCTCATTCAAATTTGCATTTCACACTTTGAGATGAGTTCTACTTCTCCTGTGATTGCTGGACAGAATATTCATTTTGGATCCTCCTTCTAGACGGTTCTGGATTAAACCGCAACTCTATGGTTGCTTTCTGTTAGATCCCAACTTATCGCCGACTCACATGACGTCGTCCTCCACCTTCTGCTCCCTGCTTTTAGGATCCCCGGCATGCTGTGAAGGGATGCTTCATATTCGCGCCCTTTGTCGCGCACTTAGGTCACTGTAGCCCTGGTCGTACGAAGATGGGGTCGGCTTATCTTCACCTCGTCTGTGGAGGACGGGGTCAACCTTAGTTCACATTTTCCTTGGTCTAATATCCACTTCAGGTCATCCCGGATGAGGTCGGCCCTGGTCGTCACGGATGAGGTCAGCCCAGGTCCTTTAGCTCCATATTGCCTTCTTTCCTCCTTTCATTAACAGCTTCTTAACCTGCACATAACCATGCAATACCTGGGCAAAATCCCATCAAATTTGCGGGATAAGACTCTAAAATTAGGCAACTAAAAGGTGCCGATCACATCCCCATACTTGAATAATGCTTGCCCTCTAGCATGAAGTGAAGAATTAGATCAATGATCTTTATTTAACAGTTTGTTCTCAACTCAACAGACAGAAGATTTAGCCACAAGTAATTAACATGGATCGCACACATTATTGCACTTGACTCTAAACTCAACAAGAAAACAAGAAGACTCGAAAAATAACTAGAAAAAAATGACTCAAGATTGACTCGAACATGACACAACAAACCTGCCTCAATTCCTCCTTCTAATTTTACTCACATCACAGATTCAGAACCAATCATTCATATGCAAGTTTTTTCACATTCAAAAAACAGTCTTAATCTGGCTTGGCAAAATTATGCAGCAACTCCCAAATATGCACTCAATGGACAGTAATTCGCACATCTCACCATTCAGAAATTCAGGACAAATGTAAACTTCTAGTCTAGCCAGAATCACAAAAGATTGATAGTTGCCCATCGCCACAACATCAAAATGGGTAGTTCATAATTGTTAAGAACAACCTTCTCATCATAGGGACGCAACAAGGGCTAAGGGAGTTTTTCGTAACATGGACAGGCCCTGTGTGGTTCTAAGCTCACCTATAAAAACAAACTTCCAATGTGCATAAACCAAATATGAGTTTTACTGTATTCTTCTTTTAGCATTGTTACCCCCTTCATTTGGGCAAATGAGTACATGTACATTCTTCAAGACTTGGGCAAAAATCACCCTTTGGCACAAACAAGTCATGCAGATTCCCAAAATATTTAGATTTCAGCAACTTGTTACACTTTGCAACCACTTAGCTCAGCACACATGCATTTTATTATGACCCAGTTATTTTCAAAACACAGCTTTAGCTCTTTCTTTCATAAGTTATTTCTTTCTTTTTCATAAGTGGTTTCTTTTTACCACCGTAGAACTTTCCTTTGGGGACTTAACAACACATGCACTAGAGCTACTATTAGAACGAGTAGGTCACCTTCTTCAAAATCAGCAAGCAAGAATACAATTTACAATTCAACATGCATATTGGGGGCAAAAAAAAAAAAACAAAAAAAAAAAGTCAGAAAGACTTTGGCTATTTATTTTACTGACTTGTGAAGAAATTAGTCAAGGCTTCAATTGGCCACTAAGAATCAAACAGGTAGGTTCAGAAATTCAAGCAACACTTGGTTAATTCTAAGGAAGGTCTCCCATCAACCAATTATGCATTATCCAATACCATCTTAACAGTCTAAAATAGGCAATCAATTGGTTCTCAATTCACAGATTTATCTTTCAAGGCTCAGTACAATATAATAGGCTTTAGAATAGGAGAAACATGCTTAATTCAGCCAGCTCAAAACAAGACTTCACAACTTCCGTTAAAAATTCAGCATACTCAGACTAATTCCTCATCTATGGTACTTCTTTCAAATAAGAAATCAGAGTTTGGGCAGAGACTCCACATTCATGAAACACAACAGAAAAAAGTGAAAAACAACTAATACACAACACAGCAAAATACCCCCTAAAAACATCCCCACACTTGAATAATGCTTGCTTTCAAGCATGAAGTGAAGAATAAAAATAGGGGAAAATTTGTACACAAAAACAGGGCTCAAAACACTTTAAAAAAAAACAACTGAAATGGATTGAAAAATTAAACAGAAAACAGACCTGCATGCAGCTCACAAATTATTCCCAAAAAAGGTCATGAATTGCTCGAACCTAGTGGCCAATAGGCTAAGCTGTTGTCGGACGTTTCCTGTGGCGTAGAAGTACGCGTAACCAGAGTTGGACTCGATGGCAGTGTCTTAAAGCAGTTGAAGTACTCGCTTTAGGTTCCGGTACAATTGGCGGACTGTCCTTGGTGGCAATAGAAGTACTCACCACAGTGTTTGGTGATGCCGCCGTAGTTTACAGCTCCAGTCCCCCCAAATTGGGTGAGATTTCTGCCTATTGGTGCTAAAGGCCCCTCCACCAGGATTCAGCATGACATCCGAAACGTTGTCCACTGCCTCGTCCTAGACGTCGTTCACTCGAGCCCGTCTGAAAAATAGAAAAGAACGTGAGAAAGCATTAAAATCAGGACCCAAGCCAAAATAAAAGAACTGCGTAGGAAAACATGAAAAATCAAATCAGTAAAAATAAAAAATTTTAATATATATATATATTATTTTATTTTTATAAATGTGTTGCCCACTGGAGCCCGTTAGTGATGTCGTCCACCAGAGCCCGTCTGAAAAACAGAAAAGAACGTGAGAACGCATTAAAATCAGGACCCAAGCAATAAAGAAATAAAAGAAATAATAAAACTAGGTTGCCTCCTAGTAGCGCCTTGATTTAACGTCCGGGCTAGGCGACACCTCATTAATCGTGATTAGGGCAAGAGAACAGGGACATTTCATCCACTGATTTAACCTGGCTAGAGTTGTAGAACTATTTCAACATCTGGCCATTCACTTTATATTGTTCTCCCAAACTAGGGTCCTTTACCTCCACTGCCCCACTCGGCCAAACAGCTACTACTTCCAAGGCCAAACAACTACTACCAATCTTCTGGCCAAGAACCGTTCTATTGCATAGTCGCTTGCATCACACATCAACTCAAAAGGTTGCTCCCAATTTGGAGGTTGAATAATCAGTGTAGATACCAAACTATTTTTCAGTTTATCAAAAGCCTCCTTGTACCCTACTGTTAGGTCAAACGGTACGTCGTCCTTCAACAGATTCATGAGAGGTTGAGCTATCTTGGCAAAATCTTTGATGAACTTCCTGTAAAATCCAGCATAACCTAAGAACCCTCGGATCTCCCTCGCATTTGTAGGATATGGTAACTTTGCAATGAACTCCACATTGGCTTGATCTACTTCGATTCCTTCCTTGCTAACCCTATGCCCAAGCATGATACCTTCTCGAACCATAAAATGACACTTCTCGTAATTCAGCACCAAGTTCTTCGCTACACATCTCGCCAAAACAGCATCCAAGTTGTTCAAATAATCATTGAACGAGTCTGCATGCCCTGTAAAATCATCCATAAAAATCTCTATGCATTTCTCGATCATGTCAGAGAAGATAATTATCATGCATCTTTGAAATGTACCGGGTGCATTGCATAGCCCAAAGGGCATTCTCCTGTAGGCATACGTGCCAAATGGAACCGTAAAGGTGGTCTTTTCCTGATCCTCCCGATTAACCCATATTTGAAAATAACTGCTATAACCACCCAAAAAGCAGAAAAACATTTTTTGGCTAGCCTCTCGAGCATCTTGTCAATGAAAGGAAGTGGAAAATGGTCCTTCCTTGTTGCAGAATTAAGCTTGCGAATGTCTATACACATTTGCCATCCAGTGAGCAATTTCATAGGTACAAGCTCATTTTTCTCATTCTCAACCACTTCGAACCTCCTTTCTTAGGCACCACGTGGAATGGACTCACCCACTTACTATCAAAAATGGGGTAAATGATCCCCATCGCCAATAATTTCAAATCTCCTTCAGGACCACTTCTCGCATATTCGGGTTCAGCTTCCTCTGGGGATCTTGAATGGGCTCGGCATCTTGTTCCAAAATGATATAATGTTGACAAATATCCGGACTGTTTTTGGGTACATTAGCCAAGGTTCATCCAATTGCCTTGATGTGCTTCCGAATTACTCGAAGCAATCTGTCCTCTTGCACCATGTTCAACCCTACGTTGATGATTACTGGCAGGGTCTCGTCCTGCCCCAGATATGCATACTTCAGGTTAGCTGGTAAGGGCTTCAATTCCAGCTTTGGTGCCTGCACCCGCCGCTTTGGGCAAAGAGGTGGGTTCCTCTATAACTACTGCTGCTGCTGCGAGGTATCTAATGGCCTTTATCACTTCCCTATCAGTTATATTCTGTATGTTCGACTTAGTGTAGCTTTGAGTGATCGTTTCCTCCAGCTTGTCCTACAAATAAAACGTCTCAAGATACTCTTAGATAAGTGGGTCAATAACATCGATGCCATACACATTCTCAACATCTTCAGGGTGCTGCATTGCACTATCAATATTAAAATTATACTTTTCACCACAATAATCTAAGCATATGGAACCATTATACGCATCAATCACTATCTTAGTAGTTTTAAAAAATGGTCTACCCAATAATACCCCTGTAGACTCTCTAGTAGGATCAGCATTCATGTTTACAACATAGAAATCAGCAGGGTATACAAATGACTTCACTTGCACTAACACATTCTCTAAAACCCCCTCAGGATGCACGCAAGACCTATCGGCTAACTGAATGACAACCTTAGTATCCGATAATTCTATGCTAGGTATGGTATTAAAAATAGACAATGGCATGACATTTATTTATGCACAAAGGTCGCACATAGCATGCTCAATAGTTCTATCTCCAATTGTGCAGGGTAAAGAGAACATACCTGGGTCCTTGCACTTTGGTGGCAGCTTCTTTTGAATTACAGCTGACACTGTCTCTCTCAGGACTACCTTGCTGGTCCCCCTTGGTTTTTCAGCCATGAAATTCTTCAAAAATCTACCAACCGGGGGAATCTTAATGGCCTTGAGGAATGGAATATTTACATCCATTTTTTCAAAAACTGCCAAGTAATCGATTGGCTCTTCCGTCATCTTTCTTCTCTTAGGCTTCAAATTGTTCGGGAATTGAGGCACCGATCTATATAGATTCTCCTCCCTTGCTGGTTGGGCGGGCTCAGAGACTGTATTTTTCACTGGCACTTCAGCTTCCTCCCAATGTGGTTCTTTACTGTCTGGGGCTACCTCCGATCTGGGGTTGACCTCGGTTGCAGCCGACCTGGGGCTGATCTCGGTCGTAGCTGACCTGGGGCTGACCTCGGCCGTAGCTGACATGGGGTTTCAGAATTTTCCCGCTCCTCAATGTGATCTCACTCACATTTTCCTTCGCTGGTACCTATACCTGAGAGGGCAGCGAGCCCTGATTCCCTCGCAATTCCTATATGGATACCGACAATTGAGAGATAACCCTGGCTATTCCATCCATGGTAGTCCTACGCTCCTTTTGTTGTTCAATTATCTCACCCATCACCTCTTCCATTGTCTTTCCAACCTTGGGTGGATTGCCCTAATTATAAGTTGGGAAGTTGCGCTGGTTAGGTGGCTTGTACATCGGAGCTAGATTTAGATCTTGAAAATTCCGAGGAGGATTGTTGTGGACTAATGGCGGAGCTGGTTGACTTGTCTCTGTCTTAAAAGAGACCTTTCTACCCCGGATTGTATGTATTGGAGAAAGAATCTCTCCTTGGCTGGTTCCTGTTCCAATTGGGGTTGTGATGTGGACCAAGGTACACATGCAGATGAATTGCCAAGGAAAGTCTGATTAAGTGGCGTAGCTCGTATAGACTTTTTACTTACCCGAAATTCAGATAACAAAAATAAACTAACCTCAAGTAAGAAAAGAGTTGAAACATGCGATTTTAATTAGGTAGAGCAAATAACCTAATTAAGCTAAGTTTCATGCAATATATAAATTACAGCATGCAAAATACATAAAGCAATAAAGGGAGAGTACTCAAACTAATAGTTTTAAGATCTGAATACTTGTTTATTAATTTCATGGATCGCCCTATTTATAGGTATAGGGGTATCCAAATTACAATAAGAAAAGAATAACTGAAAGCAGCAAAAGTGGAAACCAATCAGAATTGGATTTTCCTTACAAACCAAGTCCTAAATGAACAAGGACAATGGTGAACGAATTGAGTCACCTTTATATGATTAGGTGGACGAAATTCTACCCTATTTAGACTAGGAAAACAATTAAAATTGGAAACCAATCAAGAGATTGATTCTTACAAGCCCAAAACCTAAAGGAACTAGGTTTTGGAAGTTGCTGAATTTGTCTGCCATATGGATATGGTTATAGATGAAATTCACACTTAAAATAAATAGGAAATAAATATGAATCCTATCCAAAAAGGGAGATCAAGAAGGGATCTTTTTTGGAAACTAATAAACTAAGGGCAAAATAGGGAACATGCACAAACCCTTATTTTCCCCCAAACCCTAACCCTTAATTTCGCAAACCCTAATGGACTAGGCCTTGCGTGTGGGCTTCTTGATGGGCTTGGCCGAATTGATGATGTGGAATGGACTCCATGGATTGGGTCGGCCCAATTGTTGATGGCGCATGATGGAATGGTGTAGGGAGCTTCCGAAATCTTCTGGAATCTCCCGGAATCATTTCGGAATCAAGATTTTCAAGATTCTGCAAAAATGAAATTCAAGATTTTCAAGAAAATCAAGAACTTCAAGAAATATCTCTTTAAAGTCCAAGAACCTTCCGGCGTCTTCAAGAACTTCAAAAAACAACCGTTTTCTTTATTGTGGAGAGTTTGGAGATGCATTGTCTTCAAGGATCCTTTTGAATAGAATGACTGTCACACTCTTCCCGGCATTCTTTTCAAGGGCTTTGCCTTCAGGTTGGTTTCGTTGATTCTGACTCATAATGTGTGTTGTTTTAGCCCTGGTTTTCCTCATCAGGTTGGGGTTTGGTTGATTCCAATTCCCTGCTGCATTCGCTTGTGCTACTGGCTCCTCTTGTGCAAAATTACATTGGTGGGCATAGTGTCCTAAATACCCACAGCATCCGTATACCACCTCTCCATGTTGGATGTGAGGTTAATGATCCTCTCATTGCTTGTGTCATCACAAAACTCACAGCTGCCCACGCCTTGGTTAAAAGGACGGGCTCCACAAACTGACTTAGTGACTCAATTGTATCCTTGATAGGCTTTTTGGCCGACGTCACTGTGTTGTTCTGGAACGCCCCATTGCTTGCTGAATCCATCAAATTCTGATCAGCCGATGTTATTCCATGGTAGAAATACTATAAAAGTTGCCCTCACTGTATTTATGGTTCGGGCAGCTTTCCACCAATTTGTTAAACTGCATCCAATAGTTGATAACAGATTCATCTACTTCCTGTTGGATGTTGCTAATCTCCTTCATTATTGAGTTCGCCTTTGGGGATGGGAGATATTTCTGCAAGAATAGCCCCTTCATCTGTGGCCAAGTTGTGACCGTGCTTGCTGGCAGTGAAGAGAACCATCGGTTTGCTTGTCAAGTCAAAATATACAGGAATGCCACTACAACTGATCAAGGGCGGCCCCTGCTGATATACTACCCACATTCCAATTCTTTATGCACTCGTCCAGAAAATTGTGCGGATTATCAGCTCTATTCCCATGAAATTTGAGAATCCCATTTAACCAACCATTCTTCAATGGGAAACCTCCTGGCAGCGAGGGTGTAACTACAGCTGACACTCGATTAGTGGTTTCGTGGGTGCTCAGTTCCTTCAGAGTGGGTTCTAGTCTTGGTGGGTTCCCCTGATCTCATTCTTGGCCATCGTCGTTTCTATCTCCCATTGTTTCGGACTCAGATTCAGAGTTATGAAAATTTGTATCGGCTATACCTTCTGGTTGGGCAAACGACCGGTGGACATATTCTGATTCTACCTTTCTGCTAACTTTCGTAACCTTGCTTCCTTGGCTAAACGTTTGCAGGTTCTTTCAATATCTGGGTCACTATGTAATATATGTCAAGAGCTCCTGCTCATGCACAACACAAGAACCATGCACAACACTAGAAAGCACCAAATGCGTTAAAAGGAAAAAGAATTAAAACGATTGTAACCGTCCCCGACAACGGCGCCAATTTATTAAGCGACTTTGTCGTGTCATACCAAATATAGTAAAAATCACTATTTTTATACCTGCAATTTACTCCCTATAAATAGTATAGGAAAGCACATGATCAATCCACAGAGTCGGAGAAATCACTTCTAATTCCAGATTAATGTAATAAAACACACACTTTTGACGAGTAGTCACCTTTGCTTCCTCTCAAGAGACCTTAGAGTTGGTTCAATTTATAACTACTAGGGAAAAATAACAATCAACAAATAAACAATTGATAAAAATATTTCAGCATTATGCAATTAATTCTCTTCGCATGTATGCAATCATAAAGACCTTGTGGTCTAATTTAATCTACACCGGTTAGTTCTAGGCACCATGGAGTCCCTCAGACGTACCCAATCCCTTATGTAATTCGATGATCCTCCATGGGGTCCCTCGCAAAGATCACTGCCAGAAAGAGCTTTTAAGAATTAAGGAACCTAACACTATTTATTCTTTATTAGCCGTAACCATTAAAGATAAACACTATCAATCTATCCGGAACTATCTAGCCGGCAGCCTTATTACTTGATAACAATTACCAATGCAGTACTAAGGTGATCAAACTTAATATATAATTAGCAATTAAATGGATTCATAAGATAGAATAGAATATAGTCAATTAGATGCAATGTTAATTCGGTTTCAGATATGAATGGATTCGAATATCTTACATAATACCAGAATTAATAATTTAGCTACTCATGCTTTCGATAGTAAAACACATAATCATAGCATACGACATAGCAAGAATGAAAGAGAGATAAAATAAATTACTAAATTAATGCTAAAATAATGAGGAAGTCACCCATCCGTTTCATTAAATGGTAGACGGCCTGGCGTACAGATGCCGAAAAATCCAAACAAAATGAAAACTCAGCACAAAAAATGTATCGTGACTAGTAAAACTTTGTCAAAGACTGAATAAATAATCCCATTTTCTCCTCCTACGAAAATATCCCTACTTATAGATATGGTTATTTCTCAGCAAAATGAAAATAAATCAAATCTCTATCCCTTAAGGAAAATAAATCAAAATTCAAAAAGGCAGCAGATCACTCCAGAAAAGGAAGTAATCAATACTTATCGCTTCTTAAGATTCCCTCTTATCTCCAATTGCTACAAGAAAACAGCAACCAAACTTCTTCCATATCTCATTCAAAATTGCATTTCATACTTTGAGATGGGTTCTTTCTCATGTGATTGCTGGACAGAATATTCCTTCTGGATCCTCCTTCTAGACGGTTCTGGATTAAACCGCAACTTTGCGGTTGCTTTCTGTTGGATCCCAACTTATCGCCGAGCTCGCGTGACGTCGGTCTCCACCTTCTGCTCCCAGCTTTTGGGATCCCCTGCATGCTGTGAAGGGATGCTTCATATTCGCGCCCTTTGTCACACACTTAGGTCACTGTAGCCCAGGTCGTCCGAAGAGAGGGTCGGCTTATCTTCAGCCCATCTGTGGAGGATGGGGTCAACCTTAGTTCACATCATCCTTGGTCTAATATCCACTTTAGGTCATCCCGGATGAGGTCGGCCTAGGTCGGCACAGATGAGGTCTGCCCAGGTCCTTTAGCTCCATATTGCCTTCTTTCCTCCTTTCATTAACAGTTTCTTAACTTGCACATAACCATGCAATACCTGGGTAAAATCCTATCAAATCTGCGGGATAAGACTCTAAAATTATGCAACTAAAAGGTGCCAATCAACTATGAACCAAACTTAGACTGATAAAACTTGACTTACAGAATTATTGGTGGAATGTAATATTTCTATGAACCAATAAATCTTATTGTATGTCAGAGATTTTACCAATCAGATGTACACCCCATATTTACTGTTCAATGCGTTTTTGCGCAAATAGGCCATACACGCGCCTTGTTTTTCATGAGAGCTCTAAAGATTTAGCCAAAATCTTATAGGAGCGGCCCCACTCCACTCTCATATAGGTGAATTCATCAGGTGTATACTGCTTAAATACACCATCCATAAGGAACATGAATTCATTAAGAGTTTTTTTACCTCAATCTTACAAATATTGCAGTCAGACACTCACCACTTGTAGTGCATCAATGCCAATATAGATTTTGTTGTTACCCATATGAACCTACTTCATGAGATCGCCAATCACATAGGTTGGGTTTCCATCTATATTAACATTATATTTGCTTAAGTCTCACTTCTTTTGAGGTGTGAAGAATTAATTTTCTTCCTGTAAGTTTAGTCAGAGGTTTGGCCAAATTTACTTCTGACTTTACACAATACAATATATGAAAGTTATTCCATCTTCTAGCAGCTGCTTTATGACATTATGTCTCAATATCATTTGTCAATTTTTACAATAAAATGATTTATCTTAATAATAGCAATTGTCGTTTAACAATGATCATTTATACACAATAGGGAATCATCCTTTTGTTTAAGGGATATCAATAAGCATCACTGCACCTCTCTAGTACAATAGGAAATTCATTGCTTAGGATACCATAATTTCATGGTACTTCTCAAATATTTCATTAGTCTAAACAATATAGACCAATGCTCATAATTAAATCACCACATTTGATTATGTGTTAATGTATCACATAAAGGCATAAATAAAATAAATATTTTTGATTCATGCAACATTGATTATGTGGTGAATCCCCACATTTCTTATATAATTAGTATGTTTATAATTTCTGAATTTAGATTCAACCCACATTATATCTCACAATATTTTGTAAATGCCATATTCTAGTTGTGATATATGGTTATATTCAATATGAAATCCATGTACAACATAATCCATATACAGTATAATTTAATATTTAACATAAAAGTATTTGTAACACACAAACCATTTTCAACCAAAATGACATATTCAGTATAATATTCAACCAATATGCCATATTCAGTATAAAACCAAATTCTACATAAAGGCCTCATCTTGATACATCTAAAACCAATAGGTTCTTACTACAAATGCTAGATAAGATAGACCTTCATTTTTCATATATGAAAGATAAAGTCATAGGTTCTTAAAATATAATTAGTACACTAAAAGGAAATAGTTGAACAATATAAGCATAAAGGATCCATCATTAGTCATCACAATCTAACCATTACAAAAAAATTCATGCTTACAATAATTATTTCAAATGATCACATTATTTTGATCTACTTATGAAACAAAATTAAAATCACAATAGTCTAATTATTGTAACATTGTGCAACACACCAAGAACTAAGTATTTCCTGAAAGTTTCAGAGTACTTCACAAACTTTCTCATTACATTAGGAAATTCACAGACTTTCTCATTACATCAATGCTACTCGAGTAACCCCACAATCAACCACCTTTGCTACAATATTTCATCTTCTTTTAGCCAAATTAGCTTCAAGAGGATGGTCATCTTATTGTTATTTCTCAAAATTTTCAAAGGTTAGCAAAATTAAATAAATTTTGATAAACCAATACACTAAATTTCTCATAAAATATAGACATTTTATTTTCATACCTCTTGTTCTAACCTTGCATAAATTTGCTTTCAGTATCATCTCCTGGACTTTGGCAGCTTTTGACTTCTTTCTGTTTATATCTTCTATCAGGATGTGAGTGATCAACTCTTCAGTAGTGAACTTTTTTATTAATGATTCTCATATAACCGTGGAATCTTTACAACTGCAATATACGTCAAACAACTCATTAGATATAGTCTACAAAATAGTGTGATGACAAACCTTGTTGGCAAATTGCCATCATTCTTGAGTCTTGGCTTCAGTGTCTAGGCTGGGCTTTGGATCAGTTAGTGCGTGGGCAACACCATGGATGTCCAATAATGAAAAAATGCATTCTTGCCATCTCTTGAAATTTTCATTTGCAAAGATCTCGATGTTTGATACATTAAGGAAAGGTTTAGCATATGGCAAGGGGATTACAGGAATCACACTTTGGGTCTACGTTGTACGAACAACAGCATCGCTGGAGGTGGCGTTCGAATTGGAGGTCATAACTAATTTCTTGAGATTGTTGGGAAAAGGAGGCCTAAACAATTAATCGATAGATAACTCGAGTCGTGCAAAGCGCTGTTCTCCATAAATTATTTCTAGGTAGAAATATTTCTCCAGAATTAAACGAGTTCTTCCTCTGAATAGAGGGATCAGGAATAGCATAGCCAAAAGATTGAACGAAAGAGAGAAAAAAGTTTTAACATAGAAAATTGGTTTTCTGGGAAACTCAGTTGTATCGATCGTAGAAAATATGTGACGTATTTATAGATGGAGATTATTATATAATCAGAAAATCCTGCGAATAGTTCTCCACTAACGTTCAGAGAGTTTCACTATTTCTCTTCTGCCTAAATCTATGAACGTTAGATAACTGAACAGGTTTAATCGATTAACTGTTGACTTGGTATACTCTTATCTTAGTAAATAAGTTTAATTATCTTTTGAAATATTTAAATTCCAACAATTTATGAACCACCAAGCTAAGAACAATTTGAAACTTAAATCTAATGGAGTTGGATGATTTTGACAAGGATTATATTCCTAAGTTTGAAGGGACGTGGGGGAGGTGGTCGGCAGAGTTTCGCTCTCAAAACAAAACTGATCCACAATAGCCCAAATTCAGAGAAAGAGGCATTTGGGAATCATGGTCTTGGAGGGTTTCAAGTAGTCGAGAAAACAAAATCAGGGGTAGAAGCGGCTCCGGCGGTGGTTTCCTGCACCGACGTAGTCGCCTTAGCTGCGATTCGTAATTATAGAGCAATGGGCCATCTTAATATGTTGAAATTGTGTGAAGAGATGGAGTAGTTTCAGATAAGTCTGTGGCGGAAGAGATGCCGGATGTTGACGATTCCGTTCGGGTACTCAAGGCCAAGTTCCGACAAAAAGGCCTCACTGATATCTATATATTAATTTCATTCAAAAAATTAGGCGGAGTGACACTGGCTTCTGTCATATACGTTTAATTTCATTCAACAAAAATTTTTTTAAAAAATTATAAAAATTATAAATAAAAAAATTATAAAAAAAGACTGAAGCCAAATGATCAAATTTGAAAACCCAAATTTCAGAAAAAAAGGAAAAACAATATTATTATGTATCAATTGATCGACAACAATAAAAATATGCCAGCAAAGGAAGGAATCAAATTTGAAAGCTGGCTTCAGAATGTTGATTAACTTCACACTAACACACACACACACATACACACACCAACTCCTCCTTGCTACGATTGAAGTCCAAAAATAGCAGACACAGCCGAGAAAACCACCTCACCCAGCTCCGAGATCATTGATGCAGTCTCCCGTAGCAACGGAATTGCAATTACAGTCAAAGAGAAGCAGCCCGCAGAGGAAATGACTAACTCGACAGACATCAACAGAACTGACGGTGGAAGAGACGCCAATCAGGGTTCTCCCGGGTGGTTCTAACGAGTTCTCGCTTATTGGATCCATAGATTTATGTAGGAGAAGTTCCCTGTAAAGCATGTGAAAAGACGCACTAAGAGTTTCCAACTGAAACTAAACCTGAGAATCCTAAATATGAACGACACTCGCACCACAAATGCAACACAAAAACATTAAAGCTTTTACTTATAACTCTAAGGGCATGTTCGTTGCAGGTTTTAAGAGAGATTTTGGAAAACATGTTTTCGAAAACATGTAACGAATAAGATCTTAAATTTTTTTTTCAAAAAACGATGTGAGTTTTACTCTTATCAAGTTTGAGAGGCAAAGCAAGGAGAGTTTCTTCATCGGCAAAGCGAGGAGATATTTTTTTTGCCTCAAGTTTGCATGACCGTGTTTCCAAAGCCAAATGTGAAAAACTTGTTTTCAAAACCAAGTCTTAGAAAACAATTTTTAGATTGGTATCAAATAAGGTTTGAGTTTTGAAATGGTTTAAAATAAGCCCACGGAAATTTTATATGAAACAGCCAACTATAAAAACAATAATTCAATAATCACTAAATTAATAAAATCTAAGGATCTCAATTAAATATGAACGAAAGTCGCATGAATACAACACAAAAGAAAAAGAGAGGATGTTCTCTCTTTCTCCAAATCATCTATGCACAAACATAGAAATTAGTGGAAGACAATTATCAAAACTATAAAAGAGTAAAAATATTTCCTCAAATTCCCAACTTAATTAGAAAGAAAAAAGAAAACCATTTTCTAACTTAACTTAGTGCACATCCCCTCTAACTCAAATGTAAATGACAAAATTAACTACACAAACAAAAGTAGAGTGTAAATTTTGAATAGAAATTTTATTCTAACAATAATATTACACACTTAATTACCTCATGTTGAGTGTTAATGCATTTAAACCAATCGTTTTGTATATCTCACTTTTTATTGTAGCCGTCCCCGTAAGAGTATTGAAGGGCTTTCCCTTTCTTTATGTCGCCATTTGAATGCAATTTTTCTTGGCGTAATGCTATTCTACTGAAGTTTATGTAAAGATCAGTAAGCTTAGCTGATCTTCAGAATCAGAAGTAATCAACTTCTGATCATAGGAAATGCTGAGAACTGAACGAAGAAGAAACAAAAGAGAAAGTTCAGAGAGAAAAGAAGATTCCAGATTTTGGGAAAATTTTCTGTATTGAATAATCTCACCTTGAAATATACATTGATCCTACTTATATAGCCAAAATAGTGGCGTGATGAACAAGCTAATTAGCCATAGTTAATTAACTATACTAGCTGGTTACATTACAGCTGTACATTTAAGAAATGAAGCTAAAACTAACTAGGGAGGATAGGTGTACAAAATCTAGTTAACTTGAGTTAATCTCAATGCAAGTGGTGAGACTGGCACTGCCTCTGTCCACGTGTGATCTTGCTTGCTCAATTTGTTGCATATTCTGCACACCCCCGTCAAGCTGGGCAGGATGGAGATCAATCAAGCCAAGCTTGGAACTCAAGAAGAGAAAATGAGGAGAATGAAGGCTCTTGGTGAGCAAATCAGCAAGCTGCAGCTTTGAAGAAACATAGAGAGGTTGGATCATGCCATCTTTATATTGATTTTGAACTATGTGGCAATCAATTTCCAAGTGTTTGGTACGCTCATGGAAGACAAGGTTGGCGGTGATGTGCAAGGCAGCCTGGTTATCACAGTATAAGGGGATTGGAAGTTGAACTTTGACATCCAAGGCTTTCAGGATATAAGTGATCCACTGTAATTCACATACAATAGAGGCCATATTGCGATATTTAGCTTCTGCAGAGGATCTGGAAACAGTAACTTGTTTTTTGGTCTTCCAAGAGATCAATAAAGTGCCCAGAAAAACACAAAAACTAGTGAGAGATCTTCGAGTTTTCTTGCAGGCAGCCAAGTCAGCATCACAATAGGAGACAAGCTGAGATGAAGACTGGGCAGAATAGAAAGGACCTTTAGAAGAACATCCTTTCAAAAATCTGAGAATGTGTAGTGCAGCATCCCAATGAACTTGCTTAGGAGCAGTAAAATATTGACTAAGTTGTTGTGTGGCATGAGCCAAATCCGGCCTAGTGAATCCCATATAAAGAAGTCTGCCAATCAATCTTCGATATTGCTCAGGATGAGGAAAAGGGAGTGAAATCTCATCTTCTAATGTAAGGCCAGGAACCATAGGTGTAGGTGCTATTTTAGAGTTAAGCATTCTAGAATCAAGGAGAATGTCTTCAACATACTTCCTTTGAGTAAGTGAGATACCAGATTCAGAACGAGCAATTTCTACACCTAGGAAATACTTAGCTGAGCCCAAGTCCTTAATGGTAAACTTGTCATGCAAGAACCTTTTGACATCCGCAATTGCTGTTTCTAAGGATCCTACAACCAAAAGATCATCCACATAAACCAAAAGATAGATCTATATATCATATTGCTGCAGAATGAAAAGACAATGGTTATGTTCAAACTGTCTAAAACCATAGTTTTTGAGACTCTCTGTCAACTCAAAATTCCACTGTATGGAAGCTTGTTTGAGTCCATAGAGGGATCGTTTCAGCCTGCAGACCTGACCAACTTTGGCTTTCTCATAGCCTAGAGGGGGCATCATATACACTTCTTCATCCAGATGCCCATGTAAAAAAGCATTATTCACATCCATCTGTTGAAGAGGCTAATTGTAGGAAGCAGCCAAAGCAATTAGGATTCTGACAGTTACTACTTTAACTACAGGAGAAAAAATTCCATAATAGTCTTCTCCCTCAATTTATGTATATCCCTTTGCCACTAATCTAGCTTTGTATTTATCCACTGTGCCATCAGGTAACCTCTTAACTTTGTATACCCAACGAGATCCAACAGTTTTCTTCCCTTTGGCAATGAAGTCAGATCCCAAGTATCATTCAACTCCAAAGCCTGAATTTCCTGGTTCATAGCTGTTTCCCATTCAAACTTTCCCTTTTCCTGCTTATATGAATAAGGCTCATAAACACTGGATATGTTAGCTACATAATTCATATAAGCATGAGAAAATATAGGGGTAGGGTAGGGAGTGGAATCAGAAACTAGGGAAACAAGTGCTGGTGTTTTATTGGGAAAAACAAAGTCCTGTAATCAAGCAGGTGTTTCCTGATTCTAGAACTTTGCCTGATAGGAACAGGGGAGGTTGTATTAGAGGGTGAACTCTCATATGAGTTATTAGAGTCAGTGGCATCAGTATGATTGGGTGTAGGGAATGAGGAAGAGGAACTATGATCAGAATAACCATTCAAAGGTGAATCAGTGTTGGCATGAGAAGCAGGATGGGGATCACAGTGAGTAGCGAATTCAGGAATAGGATTAAAAAGATGTTGAATTTTCTAAGTAGGGGTGTGTGATCCTTCTATGGATGAGGTAGCATATAGGAAGGAAAGTTCATGAAATTGAACATCTCTAGACAAAGATTTTGTGATCATCAAGGCTGTAGAGTTTATAACCCTTTTGGCCAAGAGGATATCCGAAGAATACAGATCTAATTGATCTTGGAGCAAATTGTCCATATGAGGTATGTTGTTAGAGGTAAAACACAAACAACCAAAGTTTCTGAGATGATCAAGAGATGGAGTTGTGTTATGGAGAATCTCAGAAGGAGATTTCCAATTCAGAAAAGCAATGGGAAGTCTATTTATGAGATAAGTAGCTGTAAGAATGGAATTTGCCCAGAATTTCTTAGGCAATGAAGATTGAAACATGAGGGATCTGGTTATTTGCAGAAGATGTTTGTGTTTGCTCTCAACAACTCCATTCTATTGAGGACCATATGGATAGGATTTTTGATGAACACTTCCCAATTGGGAGAACAGGTTTTGACACTGAGAATTGGTAAACTCTGTGCCATTATCAGTTCGAATTACTTTAACATTCTTGTTAAACTGATTTATAATCATTATGACAAAGTTTTTGGTTACATTAGAAACTAGGCCTTTGTTTTGCATGAAAATTGTCCAGGTAGTTCTACTGAAATCATTTAGATTAGTGAGAAAATAGGAACATCCATTTAAAGATGGTTTGGAGTAAGGTCCCCAAACATCCATATAAATATGATCAAAACAGCAAGTACTTGTGGTTTTGATTACAGGGAATGGCATTCTTTGTTGCTTTGAAAGAGGACAAACATTACATGGAGAGAGCCTTGAAATGGCCTCAGAATCAGCTATATGTAGTCTTCTTATTACATCAAAAGAGGAATGACCTAATCTAGAATGCCATAATGAAGCTTTTTTAGTATAAACAACATCATAGGACTGAGATATCTAAACTGTAGCTACCAGAGGTGATTCATAGCCTTGTATGACTTCAGAATTAAATGAAGAATTGTTAAGAATGTAGAGACCTCTGAATGCCTTTCCAATTCCAATGATTTTCCTAAAGTGTTGGTCCTGCATGATGCAAAATTCATGATGGAATGTAAACACTATCTTAGATGATTGAGCACACTTTTTCACAGATAGTAGATTGAACCTAAAGGAAGGAATATAAAGGCAAGATTCCAAAGTTAAGGTATCAATGAGTTTTATGGATCCACAATGTGTGACTGATTTCATGGTTCCATCAAGAAGGTAAACATGTGTATAGCTGGCAGTGTTCTTGAAGGAATTGAAAAGAGAAGAATTCATGTATATATGACTTGCAGCACCCGTATCAAGTATCCAAGAATTCTTATCAATATAATCAAGAAAATTGCAAGAAAGTTGAGAATTCATACAAGCAAACTCATCAATGTGTGCAAAATTGATGAGATCAGATCCACTTGTAGATGTAGAAGCAACAGAATTCTTTGAGTTTGAGGCATTCTGGCTTTGCATCATCCTCTGCAGTACATTGGTGGTAACAGATTCCAACTGAGAGTTATTCTGATGCCCAGTAAAATCAAAAGGAGTTTCTGCAAGATTAACCACATTTCTTGGTTGAGCTTTCTCCCTTTCACCTTTCCACCATTCTGGATACCCAACCAACTTAAAACAAGAATCCTTGAGGTGACCTTCCCCTTTGCAATAATCACACTTTAGTCCAAGCTTCTTGATGTTAGTTGGCTTCTTCTTTTCCATAGGTTTGACACCTGAATACTTGGTAAATTGAGCATTGGGAGCTAAAATCATTAAAGCACTGCTTTCAGTGACAGGAAAATTACTATTGTTCAAATACCCCTTCCTTTCCACTGTCTACACCATAGAGTATGCATAAGAAAGAGTTGGCCATGAATCCATCATTAGGATTTGATTCTTCACAGCATCAAAAGAATCATTCAAGCCTATCAAAAACTACATGAGCTTATTGTTACGATCCATTTCATGGACACCTTGGTTCTGTAAGCAAGCACAGTCTGGATTATAGTTACAAGTAGGCAGGGGCTTCAAAGTCTACAATTCATCCCAAAGTCTCTTTAACTTAGAGAAATAGCTAACCAAGTTCATATCACCTTGACTAATGGAAGCTATATCTTTCTGAATCTGATAAATGAGAGGTCCATTTGTACCATCAAATCTCTGCTTCAATTCATCCAAGAGATCTTTAGCAATGGAGGAAAACATGAAACCTTGAACTACACTCCTAGAAATAGTGTTTAAGATCCAGGAAGAAACCATATCATATGTGGTTCTCCATATAGGATAGATCTCATAGAACAAAGCAGGCTTAGGAATACGTCTATAAATGAAGCCTAATTTGTTCTTAGAAGATAGAGCTAACTTAATAGCTTGACTCCATATCACATAATTGAAATCTGTTAGTGAAATAGTGACTAAGATCAGTCCTGGATGATCAGATCCATGGAACAACAGAGCTTCATTCAAATGTTGGGCATCACGATGTGCATGTTCTCCTTGATTAGTTCCTCCATATGATGTATCCTCCATCCTGATTTCTCAGTAACCTTTTGCTTTGATGTCATGTAAAGATTAGCAAGTTTAGTTGATCTTCAGAATCAGAAGTAACCAACTTCTGATCACAGGAAATATGAACGAAACTCGCACAACTGTAACACAGAAACAAAGCTTTTACTTTTAACTCTAAAATGGGCCCATGACAATTTTACATGAAACAACAACTATAAAAATAAATATTAATAAAATAGACTAAACTTAAGGATCCTAATTAAATATGAACGAGGTTGCACGATAATTGGGTCTGGTTCTCCGATCCTGCTAGTTCCATTACATCGTCAGCAGTAATTAAATCTCTTCCTAGACACCAAACAAATTCTTTTTTCTCCACAATTCCTTGTTAATTAATCATGGTACACAAACCAATTTAAAACATCTCATGGCTATTTTGCACAAAATGTATGTTTTAAGCATATGGGATAACCAGTTACTTGAAAATAAACATAAGAAGTTATAAACCCTGAATTTTCTCCCAAACCCTTCCCCTCTCCTAATTTTCTCTATCCTAAATGTCAACAAATAATTAGACAAGAATCCAAGAACCAAAAGCAGTCTAGATAAGAGTTATCGAGTACACCTACATTAAAGAGTGAGATTACTGAGGAACCCTAAATTGAGATTTGGTGTATTTGCTTCTAGCTTCCCTCTACACCTAGACGCTAGAGGTACATGTAGGAAGAAGGGTTTTTGAAAACCTAAGATTTATGGTATTTTCCTTAGCTGATTTTAAAAACTTGTTTTTTGAAAACAAAAATTAATATCTATAAAAAAAATGTTAGAAATATGTTCAATGTGTTCCGCTTAACAAGCGTGCAATGTTCGTGCGCTTCTCAAGTGATGAAATTGATGAAGTCCAACACACATGTTCTTGGATGGTTTTCCTTGGCATTGTTAGAGATTTTGGCTTCTGGAGGTAAAATCTTGCGCATTTTCCACATCAATAGGCTCTCTTGTTATGGATCAGCGGCAGCATGTAGAGGATGTAGAATATGGCAATAGCAAACTCAGCTGGCTCCAAGTTGAGCTCACAGAAACATAACCCGAAGCTAAGGAACAACACTAGTAGCTGTGGTGAGCTTCCTCTAGCACATCAAATCAAATTGAAGCAAGTTGATGATCCTCCTTGATGAGCAATTAGCTCTTTGGATCTTTTAGAGCCTGGTTATGTTAATAACATACAGCTGACATCTGGTTCGATTAGATTAACACAAGTGGTCAAGTTTTGATGGAAAATTCAATTAAAACCTTGGATTAGCTGCACTTGATGTGCATTATATGATCAGTAGTCCTTAGCTTTATGAACTTGTATAAATAGCAGTAGTAGGTGATTATTGTAATCACCTTTTCCATTTTTCTCGTAATACAAAATCAGAACATTCTTTCAATTCCCCTCTCTTCCTGTTCTTAGTTAGGGTGTTTCTCATTGAAGTTTGCTGCAATTGTGTGTTTTCTACATGGTATCGGACCATGTCTAGCATCAATTTGATCCTAATTTCACAATTTGTGCCAAATTCATCTGAAAAATGGCAGATAATTTAGAAAACTCAGGCAACAATCGACTAGTACAAATGGCAAAACGATTCAGACGAATTGGCTTGAGCCTCAACTTACAGAGGCTATGACACTTCACGGATCAAATCATCCATGTTTGATCTTGATCACTTGTCAACTCATAGAATTCAACTATGTAATCTGGACTAGAGCTATGACTTTGGCACTAGGAGCAAAAAAGAAGCTAGGATTCATTGATGGAAGGATCAAATCATCTGGTTTCAATTCTGTTTTCTATGAACTCTGGAAAACTACTGATGATATGGTGTCTTCTTAGATAATTAACACCATTTCTAAGAGTTTGGTTGAAGGATTCATGTTCTCATCAACTTCTAAGGATCTATAGGATGATCTAAGGAAAAGGTTGGGAGGAACAAATGGACCTTTAATCTACTAAATCCAGAGAGATATTGCTTCTATAAGCCAGGGATATATGAATCTGGTTGGATATTTTTCAAAATTGAAGAGGCTCTCGGATGAGCTTGAAATTTTGAAGCCACTACCTTTTTGTTCTTGTATTTCAGACTATGGATGTCAACAGAATCAATGTGTTCAGGATATGGATAAAAACAACAAGCTTATGTGGTTTTTGTTTGGCTTAAATGAATCTATGGATGCTGTAAAGAACCAAATTCTCATGATGGATCCATGGCCAACTATTGGACAGGCCTATTCTATGGTTCAGACAGTAGAAAGGAAAAGACAGCTTGGAACTAACTATTTTGCTATCAATGAGAATAGTGCAATGATGTCTAATTCTCAAGTAGAAGGATCTGGATCTGCAAGCAAGCATGCTCTAATGGCTTCATCTATTTGAAATGTTGGAAAGAAGAAGGTTTCCAACAACAGAAAGAATGGCCTTAAATGTGACTTCTGCAAAGGAGACAACCACTCAAAGGATTCCTGCTTCAAGATTATAGGATAGCCAGACTGGTGGAAGTGGGACAAAGGAAAGGTTCCGAATGGCCATACCGTTCCGAATGGCCATGCAGTGAATATTCTAAAATCTTTTAGATTTTTTCGAAACTCAAGGGAATTCTAACTTGGAAGCAATTATCAATTTTCTGATCTTGTATTATGAGAAAAATGGAAAAGCTGATTATAATAATCACCTACTACTGCTATTTATACAAGTTCCTAAAGCAAAGAACTACGGATCATACAATGCGCACATCAAGTGCAGCTAATCTAAACTTCTAACTTAATTTCCCGCCAAAACTTGACCACTTGTGTTAATCCAATCTAACCAGATGCCAGCTGTATGTGATTAACTTAACCAGGCTCTAAAATATTTAAAGAGATCTGATAGCTCATCAAGAAGAATCATCAACTTGCTTCAATTGGATTTGATCTACTGGAGGAAGCTCACCACAGCTACCAGTGTTGCTTCTCAGCTTCGGGTTCTAGTTCTGTGAGCTTAACTTGGAGCCAGCTGAGCTTGCTATTGCCATATTCTGCACACCCCCCCTCAAGCTGAGCTGGATTAAAAGTAATCAAGCCAAGCTTGGAACTGAGAAATAGAAACTGAGGAGAATGAAGACTTTTGGTCTTAAACAAGCCTCTAGGCAATGAAATCATGAGCTTACTGAGAGCTTGATAGCCTATGGCATTATGCAGTGTGAACATGATCACTATCTCTTTACCATCAACAGATCTGGACTGCAACTCTTCTTATTAGTTTATGTGGATGATTTGCTAATTATAGGATCTTCAGAAGCTGCAATTCCTAAAGTTAAGCAATTCTTGCATAACAAGTTTACCATTAAAGACCTCGGACCTGCCAAATACTTTCTTGGAGTGGAAATTGCAAGGTCTATTTCTGGTATTTCTCTGAATCAATGCAAGTATGCTCATGACATCATCCAAGATTCTGGTCTTCTTGATGCTAAGGCAATCATTACTACTATGATTCCTGGTCTTCTTTTAGAAGATGAAACCTCTCCTCTTTTCCCATATCCTGGACAATATCGTAGACTATTGGAAGGCTTCTTTACTTTGGCTTTACTAGACCAGACCTTGCTTATGCTACTCAACAATTGAGTCAGCATACCAATGCCCCTAAATAGAATCACTAGGAAGTTGCTCTTCACGTTCTACGGTTTCTAAAGGGTAATCCTACAAAGTGTTTGTTCTATCCGGTGAAGCCTATATCCCAAATAACTGCATATTCAGATGTAGATTGGGCTGCCTGCAAGAAAACTAGGAGGTTTCTTACTGGTTTCTATGTGTTTCTTGGGGATTCTTTGATTTCCTGGAAGTCCAAGAAACAGGCTACGGTATCTAAATCCTCTGCTGAATCTGAGTATAGAAGCATGGCTTCCACAGTTTGTGAATTGCAATGGATCAGGTACCTTCTGAAGGGCCTTGTAGTTCCAATCACATTTTCAATTCCTTTTTACTGTGCAATCAAGCATCCTTATACATCACTATCAATCCTGTTTTCCATGAGAGAACAAACACCTGGAGATTGATTGCCATATTGTTCGAAACCAGTACAAAGCAAGATTGATCAATCCTCTTTACATTCCATCCAAGCTTCAGTTGGCAGACAGTTTTACCAAAAGTCTTCATTCTCCTCAATTTCTATTTCTCAGTTCCAAGCTTGGCTTGATTACCTTTAATCTAACTCAAAAAATAATCTCAATTCCCCTCTCTTCTTGGTCTTAGTTTGGGTGTTTCTCGTTGAAGTTTGCTGCAATTGTGTGTTTTCTACATAAGATGGTGGATTATTGTTCATCTTTTGGTAGATTAAATTTCAATCGATCGGTGGGTGAAAGAGAAGATGACGTCGTTTGCAGAAGAAGCAATTGAGCCAAAATCAATTACGCAGAAACAATGGGTCAATAAACTCAATCGGGGGAGTCAATAGCTCCTACACGCCAGCAATACGTACGAATGCACTTAAATGTATATTTCAGTGTTTGAAAAAAAAAATTAGGAGAAATATATACATTATTATTTAATCTTACGGTTGGGGAAGACACTGATATACTGGCACAAAGTAATTATTTCATCACAAACACTTGTATATGACTTTTTGCACAGTCGAACACAGATCTTTTTAATATTATTTTAGAACAATTAGACAAAAAAATCTAAAAACAAAAGAACTGAGTTGAAGCTAAAAAGAGTTCACTTTTAGCCTTTTAGATTTCATACCCTTACTAATATAATAGTGTTTGATCCATAATTAAGTTTTATGTAGAAACTTTTGCATCATGGATTGCATACACCACACACGAAAATTTGTACTTTTGCTTATGAGGGTATGGCTCATTACGTCCCCTTTTTTGGGCATAATTTTTTCATTTGACTTTGAGTAAGAGGGTAGTCAATCATTCCAACCACTTAATAGACTGTTTTTTAAAAGAAAAAATAAATAAATAAATAACTACTACTCAAAAAATAAGGATATATATAAGTGAAAAAATTTAGTGTTTAGGTGTTATATTTTATTATGCATAAATTAGATGAGTGGTTGGAATCAGGGAGTTTGTGAGAGGATTGGGATTCGATTTTGAACGTAAGTTATTATTTTTATTTGTAATGTTTGGGATCAGATCGGATTACAACCCAAACCGATCCAATCTAATCGAAAACCAATAGCGATCCAAATTTGATTGATCCGATAGAAATGGATTGGATCAACAGATCCAACCCGATCCACAGTTCAGGATGAACACCTCTAATTACAGATAATGCGTATAGCCGTACTATCAAAATAATAAAATAATCACCAAACTATTAAACTAAACCTAAGACCCTAAATATGAACAAAAATCGCACAAATATAGCACAAAATTGCTACGGTGATTGATACACAAAATTGCTATGATTGAGAGCAAAACATAGGATCTAATTTGAAAGTTAAGGTAGTTGGATGATTGATACTTTCACTAGTGCAAAATTGGTGAATGGAGACGGGTGTAGAGGAGTTTTGGAGGCGGGTGTGCAATGTGTGCACCCGCCTCCAGTGCAGGTGCCTCCAATAGGAGGGGCCCGCACCCACCTCCTTTCATGGGGGTTATTGGAGGCGGGTGCAAAATAACCATTATAATGGTTATTGGAGGCGGGTGCATCTCCAATAAATGGTTATTGGAGGCGGGTGCAAAATTATAATGGATATTGGGGGCGGGTGTCAATAACCCCTACAATAAATGGTTATTAGAGGCGGGTGTCCGTTACTCCCGCCTCTAATACTCACCCAGCATAAATTATTATTTTTTTTTCAATTTATGTGTTTAGTAGAAATCAAACTCGCGCCTGTATAATCACTTGACACTTGCACATTAAATTTACCACTAGGCTACATATACTCCTATATTTAAAGTTAAAATAGAAAGTATATATTTATATATTTCCTTCTAAAACTTGTGGTTTTTATTACTTACTAATTTATTGTCTTGCTCGAATCTCGACTGGAAGCAGTTATCAATTTTATGATCTTGTATTATGAGAAAAATGGAAAAGCTGATTATAATAATCACCTACTACTGCTATTTATACAAGTTCCTAAAGCAAAGGACTACGGATCATACAATGCGCACATCAAGTGCAGCTAATCTAAACTTCTAACTTAATTTCCCGCAAAAACTTGACCACTTGTGTTAATCCAATCTAACCAGATGCCAGCTGTATGTGATTAACTTAACCAGGCTCTAAAATATTTAAAGAGATCTGATAGCTCATCAAGGAGAATCATCAACTTGCTTCAATTGGATTTGATCTACTGGAGGAAGCTCACCACAGCTACCAGTGTTGCTTCTCAGCTTCGGGTTCTGGTTCTGTGAGCTCAACTTGGAGCCAGCTGAGCTTGCTATTGCCATATTCTGCACACCCCCCTCAAGCTGAGCTGGATTAAAAGTAATCAAGCCAAGCTTGGAATTGAGAAATAGAAACTGAGGAGAATGAAGACTTTTGGTCTTAAACAAGCCTCTAGGCAATGAAATCATGAGCTTACTAAGAGCTTGATAGCCTATGGCTTTATACAGTGTGAACATGATCACTATCTCTTTACCATCAACAGATCTGGACTGCAACTCTTCTTATTAGTTTATGTGGATGATTTGCTAATTATAGGATCTTCAGAAGCTGCAATTCCTAAAGTTAAGCAATTCTTGCATAACAAGTTTACCATTAAAGACCTCGGACCTGCGAAATACTTTCTTGGAGTGGAAATTGCAAGGTCTATTTCTGGTATTTCTCTGAATCAATGCAAGTATGCTCATGACATCATCCAAGATTTTGGTCTTCTTGATGCTAAGGCAATCATTACTACTATGATTCCTGGTCTTCTTTTAGAAGATGAAACCTCTCATCTTTTCCCATATCCTGGACAATATCGTAGACTTATTGGAAGGCTTCTTTACTTTGGCTTTACTAGACCAGACCTTGCTTATGCTACTCAACAATTGAGTCAGCATACCAATGCCCCTAAACAGAATCACTGGGAAGCTGCTCTTCATGTTCTACGGTTTCTAAAGGGTAATCCTACAAAGTGTTTGTTCTATCCGATGAAGCCTATATCCCAAATAACTGCATATTCAGATGTAGATTGAGCTGCCTGCAAGAAAACTAGGAGGTTTCTTACTAGTTTCTGTGTGTTTCTTGGGGATTCTTTGATTTCCTGGAAGTCCAAGAAACAGGCTACGGTATCTAAATCCTTTGCTGAATCTGAGTATAGAAGCATGGCTTCCACAGTTTGTGAATTGCAATGGATCAGGTACCTTCTGAAGGGCCTTGTAGTTCCAATCACATTTTCAATTCCTTTTTACTGTGCAATCAAGCAGCCTTGATTACCTTTAATCTTGCTGGAGATTGATTGCCATATTGTTCGAAACTAGTACAAAGCAAGATTGATCAATCCTGGAGATTGATTGCCATATTGTTCGAAACTAGTACACCTGGAGATTGATTGCCATATTGTTCGAAACTAGAACAAAGCAAGATTGATCAATCCTCTTTACATTCCATCCAAGCTTCAGTTGGCAGACAGTTTTACCAAAAGTCTTCATTCTCCTCAATTTCTATTTCTCAGTTCCAAGCTTGGCTTGATTACCTTTAATCTAGCTCAAAAAATAATCTCAATTCCCCTCTCTTCTTGTTCTTAGTTTGGGTGTTTCTCGTTGAAGTTTGCTGCAATTGTGTGTTTTCTACATAAGATGGTGGATTATTGTTCATCTTTTGGTAGATCAAATTTCAATCGATCGGTGGGTGAAAGAGAAGATGACGTCGTTTGCAGAAGAAGCAATTGAGCCAAAATTAATTACGCAGAAACAATGGGTCAATAAACTCAATCGGGGGAGTCAATAGCTCCTACACGCCAGCAATACGTACGAATGCACTTAAATGTATATTTCAGTGTTTGAAAAAAAAATTAGGAGAAATATATACATTATTATTTAATCTTACAGTTGGGGAAGACACTGATATACTGGCACAAAGTAATTATTTCATCACAAACACTTGTATATGACTTTTTGCACAGTCGAACACAGATATTTTTAATATTATTTTAGAACAAGTAGAAAAAAAAAAATCTAAAAACAAAAGAACCAAGTTGAAGCTAAAAAGAGTTCACTTTTAGCCTTTTAGATTCCATACCCTTACTAATATAATAGTGTTTGATCCATAATTAAGTTTTATGTAGAAACTTTTGCATCATGGATTGCATACACCACACACGAAAATTTGTACTTTTGCTTATGAGGGTATGGCTCATTACGTCCCTTTTTTTGGGTATAATTTTTTCATTTAACTTTGAGTAAGAGGGTAGTCAATCATTCCAACCACTTAATAGACTATTTTTTAAAAGAAAAAATAAATAAATAAATAACTACTACTCAAAAAATAAGGATATATATAAGTGAAAAAATTTAGTGTTTAGGTGTTATATTTTATTATGCATAAATTAGATGAGTGGTTGGAATCAGGGAGTTTGTGAGAGGATTGGGATTCGATTTTGAACGTAAGTTATTATTTTTATTTGTAATGTTTGGGATCAGATCGGATTACAACCCGAACCGATCCGATCTAATCGAAAACCAATAGCGATCCAAATTTGATTGATCCGATAGAAATGGATCGGATCAACAGATCCGACCCGATCCACAGTTCAGGATGAACACCCCTAATTACAGATAATGCGTATAGCCATACTATCAAAATAATAAAATAATCACCAAACTATTAAACTAAACCTAAGACCCTAAATATGAACAAAAATCGCACAAATATAGCACAAAATTGCTACGGTGATTGATACACAAAATTGCTATGATTGAGAGCAAAACATAGGATCTAACTTGAAAGTTAAGGTAGTTGGATGATTGATACTTTCACTAGTGCAAAATTGGTGAATGGAGGCGGGTGTAGAGGAGTTTTGGAGGCTGGTGTGCAGTGTGTGCACCCGCCTCCAGTGCAGGTGCCTCCAATAGGAGGGGCCCGCACCCGCCTCCTTTCATGGGGGTTATTGGAGGCGGGTGCAAAATAACCATTATAATGGTTATTGGAGGCGGGTGCATCTCTAATAATCCCTCCAATAAATAGTTATTGGAGGCGGGTGCAAAATTATAATGGATATTGGAGGCGGGTGTCAATAACCCCTACAATAAATGGTTATTAGAGGTGGGTGTCCGTTACCCCCGCCTCTAATACTCACCCAGCATAAAAAAAATTTTTTTTTTTCAATTTATGTGTTTAGTAGAAATCAAACTCGCGCATGCATAATCACTTGACACTTGCACATTAAATTTACCACTAGGCTACATATACTCTTATATTTAAAGTTAAAATCGAAAGTATATATTTATATATTTCCTTCTAAAACTTGTGGTTTTTATTACTTACTAATTTATTTTCTTGCTCGAATCTCGACAAATTTATAGGAATCAAATAAAAACAAACACCCACAAGAAATTCGATAGCCGAATGAAGCAACCCAGAAGCTGGAACCTTTAATAAGCAATTAAATTGATCAAAGCAATCTAATTGAACATAAACCGAGATGTCAAAAACTCACACACACAAATTAGGCCAACTTAATTTAGTTGCTGCACCCGAAAAGAATAGCAAGCAAGAATAAAGCTCTAAAAACAAAATTAAAGCTAACCGCAATTATCCAAAACAAGGGGCTGCGAAAATTCGCACGATCTGAAACTAAGTCACAAGGCTTTTCTGATTTCTTTGTATTTTTCTCTGTGATTACAATGGTAACCCAAGACATGTATTTATAAGCTAAATTATCCCTGAATCCTACACTGATTCAGATTGCAACTATTTTCTAAAACAATTAGGTTTCTTAAAACAAATACGAAACCAGACAGGAAACAAACGAATAGGAAACATTAACCGAATAGGAAATAGAAATTAATAGGAAACTTAGTTTAATTATTCTACATAGCCTCCCTTAAACTAAGTTCGCGCCGTTAGCCATACCGAGCATCTTCTTCAACTTTGCAAAGATCTCGAACTTCAATGCCTTGGTGAAAATGTCCGCCACTTGATCTTCAGTCTTGCAGTAATCAACAACGATCTCCTTCTCATTAACCAAATCACGAATAAAGTGATACTTGATATCAATATTTTTACTGTGACCATGAAAGACTGGATGCTTTGTCAGCTCAATTGCCGACTTGCTATCACACAACACCGTAGTCGGACCATCCTCTTTATGCTGAAGGAAACCCAGCATCCTTCTCAACCAAATCGTTTGAGTAGCACAATTAGAAGCTGCAATATACTCAGCCTCAGCAGTAGACAATGCTATCACTGGTTGTTGTTTTGAACTCCAAGAAAACACACCAGAACCAAGGAAGAAAGCATACCCAGAAGTGCTTTTCCTTTCAACTGTATCACCTGCCCAATCACTGTCAGTATACCCTAGAAGCTTTACAGGTTCACCTCTCGGATACCAAATACCGTCTCCTTGAGTACCCTTAATGTACCTTAATATTCTCTTTGCAACCTGCGAATGCGACTGACAGGGATTCTCTATGAATCTGCTTATCAATTCAACACTAAAATTTATATCTGGCTTTGTAGAAGTCAAGTATCTCAAACTACCAACCATACTCTTAAAGTATGTTGGATCCACAGAATTCCCAGTGCCTTCCTTCGTCAACCTCAACCTTTCTTCAGCTGGAGTCATGATCGAATTAGCACCATCCATCCTAAACTTCTTCAAAATATCACCAGCATATTTTCTTTGAGAAATAAAGATTCCACGATCAGTCTGAGAAACTTCAATCCCAAGAAAATATGACATTAGCCCCAAATCAGTCATCTCAAACTGCCTGATCATTGCCTCCCTGAAGTCTGACATCATCTTTTCATTGTTTCCAGTGAATATCAAATCATCCACACACAAGCAAATAATAACAATATCCCCACTTGATGAAGACTTCACGTATAAAGTATGTTCATATGGGCACCGTTGAAAACCACTTTTGATAAAGAAAGTGTCAATACGAGTATACCAAGCTCTCGGAGCTTGCTTCAATCCATACAAAGCTCTCTTCAAACGATAGACCTTCTTCTCTTGATCTCTTTTCACAGAGCCAGGAGGTTGATTAACATACACCTCCTCTTCAAGAACTCCATTCAAAAAAGCAGATTTCAATTCCAGGCTTCTGTTTGTACCCTTTCACAACAAGTCTTGCCTTGTATCTATCGACTTCTCCACTAGGCTTGTACTTTGTCTTGTAGACCCACTTTACACCAATGGGCTTCTTTCCACTCGGAAGGTTTGTAAGCTCCCAAGTATTATTCTTTTCAATGGAATTAATTTCTTCATCCATTGTCTTCACCCAACGATCATCTCCAACAACATCTGCAAAATTAACAGGATCACAATCTGCAAACAGAGCAAAATTCACAACATCCTCATCAGTCAAATTATCAACTTCATCCCCAACTACGTAATCATTCAAACGAGCTGGCAGTTTTGACTCTCTCTGCGGACGTCCACTTGAGGTGGAAGCTGTAGAAGTGGAAGAATCAGAAACTGGTTGTTGAACTGGCTGACACTGCTCTTCAGTTACATTATCTCCACCAATATACACTGCTGATGATCGTTTTACAATTTCTGGTGCCTTCTTTTTCCAATCCCAAACTCCCTGTTCATCAAAAGTAACATCTCTGCTGATAATTATCTTCCCAGTATCAGGATTAAACAGTTTATACCCTTTAGTTTCACTGCTATAACCAATAAAGACACATTTTTCTGCCTTGTCATCCAACTTCTTTCATATAGCATCCGGAACATGGGCATATGCAACACACCCAAATACTTTAAGATGTGAGATATTTGGTTTCTTTCCTGACCAAATCTCATATGAAGTCTTCTTACCAATACTTCTTGTTGGACACCTGTTCGACAAATAAACTGCACAAGCTACAGCTTCAGCCCAGAAATCTTTAGGCATACTTTTGGCAGTCATCATCGACCTCACCATATCCATCACTGTTTTATTCTTTCTCTCTGCAATACCATTCTGCTGAGGAGTGTACCTGGCCAGCATCTGATGCTTAATCCCATGATTTTTCAAGAAATCATCACACACCGTGTACTCAGTGCCTCTATCAGTTCTCAGAGTTTTAATGGAACGCCCACTCTGCTTCTCAACATAAGCCTTGAAACTATTAAAAATATCACATGCATCAGATTTAAACTTCAACAAATAAACCCAGGTCTTCCTACTAAAATCATCAATAAAAGTGATAAAATACTTATTACCACCCCGAGAAGGAACATCAACAGCACACAGATCAGAATGAATCAGCTCCAATGGCTGTTTTGCCCTCCAAACTTCACATTTTGGAAAAGGCTCCCTGTGCTTCTTGCCCAAAATGCACGACTCACATTGTCGAGATTTAAAGTTAAGTGATTGCAATCCAGAAACAACATTATTCTTCACAATAAAGTTCAACCCGCCAAAATGAAAGTGACCAAATCTCATATGCCACAGCCAACTCTCATCACAGCCAGTGGTACTAAAGTAGGTTGAATTATAATAATTAAGAGTGATTGAAAACAACCTGTTATTGTTCATGTCTACCTTTGCAATCATCCCCATCCGTTCCTCACAAATTGTGCAAATACCATGCCTAAAATTAATATCATAATTCTTCTCCTGCAACTGACCAAGACTCAACAAATTCTGACTAAGATTCGGTACATAATAGACATCACCTATTGCACTGGTCCTCCCATTTTTCAAAGTAATAGGAATACTACCTTTCCCAACAACAGACATAATATGATTATTTCCAAACCTCACTGTATTCCTGTAGGTCTCATCAAGATCAGAAAAAATTTCCTTTCTCCCACACGTATGATTACTACAACCAGAATCAATGTACCACTTAGAACTTTTATCTTCTTCACCAGCACCAGCAATAAATAAAACAGTTTCATGATTATCACCACTACTTTCAGCTATTTGAGCATGTCCAGTATTGTTATTTTTAAAACCCCAACAATCTTTTTTTTATGTGACCCATCTTTCCACAATTATAACATTTAATTTTAGACCTATCACGTTTTTGCCCATTATTTTGAGCATTCGAATTAACCTTTGGTTGGTAAGAAAAATTACCTCTACCATGGCCTCTGCCTCTGAAGCTTTGACCGCCACGTCCTCTCCCTTGAGAATTCTGGCCCTACTGATTGGTTTCACCACCATCGGATTCTTTAGGCTTATATACCAAAGCCTTCAATGCTTCTGACACCGCATCAACAGATGGTCTGTCACATGACATCTCATATGTCATCAATTCTCCTTCCAAATCAGCATACGAAAAAGTAGAAAGATCTTTAATGGCCTCAATAATCTCCTTCTTTGTGTGAAATTTCGAAGTCAACGTCCGAAGAACTTTAGACACCATCTGCTCTTCTGTCACTTTATCATTGATCTTCATCTGACCAGCTATGGATTTTACCCTAGCCATGTATTCTTGCACCTTTTCATTAGGTTTCATCTCTGCCAACTCAAATTGTCTCCGTAACTTCTGTAGTTTGACTCTTTGAACGTTTTCGTTTCCTTGATTGGTAGTTTTTAACTTGTTCCAAAACTCCGTAGCTGTCTCTACCTCTATTAAACTACTGCATATGTCTAATCCAACCTTCGTTCTTAAATAATAGAGTGCTTGATTATTGTGAGAACGATTTTTCTCCAATTCTTTACTTCCCTCAGCTGTTAATTTTTCACCTTCTTTGTCTTTCTCAGGTTCTTCAAAACCTGGCTCAATTACATGCCAGATACTAACCATCTTGAAAAAATTCTCCATCAATTGACACCAGATTTCAAAATTATTTTTCCCATCAAAGAAAAATACATGGCACTCAGGAGGATTAAATAAAAAGACATCTTGACTCCCAAAAAATAACACAGGCTTTGATACCAGATGTAGCAACCAAATAAAAACAAACACCCACAAGAAATTCGATAGCCGAATGAAGCAACCCAGAAGCTGGAACCTTTAATAAGCAATTAAATTGATCAAAGCAATCTAATTGAACATAAACCGAGATGTCAAAAACTCACACACACAAATTAGGCCAACTTAATTTAGTTGCTGCACCCGAAAAGAATAGCAAGCAAGAATAAAGCTCTAAAAACAAAATTAAAGCTAACCGCAATTATCCAAAACAAGGGGCTGCGAAAATTCGCACGATCCGAAACTAAGTCACAAGGCTTTTCTGATTTCTTTGTATTTCTCTGTGATTACAATGGCAACCCAAGGCATGTATTTATAGGCTAAATTATCCCTGAATCCTACACTGATTCAGATTGCAACTATTTCCTAAAACAATTAGGTTTCCTAAAACAAATACGAAACCAGACAGGAAACAAACGAATAGGAAACATTAACCGAATAGGAAATAGAAATTAATAGGAAACGTAGTTTAATTATTCTACAAAATTTTTAAAATTATTTTTCAACGGTCCAAAACAAAGACAATTTTTTTAAACAGTATTGGAAAAGTTGCAAAAAAAGCACCCGCCTCCTTTTCGTGTTTTGAAATTGGAGGCGGGTGCAAAGGAATTGGAGCCTTGAATAGATAGTATTGGAGGCGGGTGCAGCTTGCACCCACCTCCAATAGATACATTGGAGGCAGGTGCAGCTCCAATTCCTTTGCACCCCCCACCCTTTGGAGGTGGGTCCAAAGGGGCGCCTCCATTAAGGAATTCTGTGGTAGTGATTTTCTTCTCTATGTGGGGGTGGGGAGTGCAAGTCTGGCACTGCATGCAAAACTATAATAAAATTTGAGTTCAAACTTTTGATTTTATTTTGATAATATATGATCTCAAGTCTACGCAAACATAGCTCAACTCGTTAATTTACACCTATGTTAACTAGTATAATATTATTAGAGTTAACTAGCATAATATATATAAAGTAAGCTTACCAAACCCTAACTAACTTTTTTTAGGTGACGGATACCCTAGAACTAAATATTTAGACTACTATTTATACACAGTGAAACCATAGAAGTTATAACATATTACATGTAATTTCTAATGTATTGCATGTAAGTATAGTTGATGTATCACGATTAAAATTGCAAGCATCGTGTATTGCCAACTTTAAAAATATGCAAAGAAGTCCTTAATGAGATCTTTCTTTCTGTTTTAGTCTCTCCTTCTCCACTATAAAAAGAATCCCATCAGATTTTAGAAGTTTTAGACCTTAGAAATTTAGATTTAGAGTAAATGTGGTCTTCTTTCTTTTGGGGCTCAAGGGAGGCATCCAAATGGTGGCCAAAGGCATGAGCTTCAAATGGAATATTGGAGATTTGGGCTACCCATAGGGAGTTCCTCCTTTCTCTTGTTCTTAATTTCAGCATTTTGCCTTGTAACTCCCATTTAAAAAAAAAAAAATTTACCTAAAGAAACAATTTCAATTTATTCTAAATTCAAATTTCAAAATTCTCTCAAAATCTTCACTCACATAGATTAAAAAAATAACATAATCATTACCATTTTTATTCTCTTTCCTACACAAATTCCAAAAGAAATTCCCTCCAAAAAAATATTCCTTGCCTAAAACAAAATTTTCCCAATTTGGTCGCAAAAAGAACGGAGCCTTAAATTTTCACTCTATGGTAATGGGCTTGTGTTGATTGTCCATATTATGTATTAACTTTGTGTATTATCTTATGGGCTTTCATTATTATTGGTGTTTCAAACATTGATTATGAATATGAGAAATTAAGGGTAACTGACCTAGTTGCGTATAAGGTGTTTGATAGGAGTCTTGAGTGAACACTATTAAACTTAGATCACCATTGATAAAATTTGAGTGCTCTTTGACTTTGATTACACCAAATTGACTTGAAAGACTTTAGGCAACTAATCTTAATGACTCAAAACCCAACTATTACCATGAGAACATAGGCAATTGAGGGAATTCGGATAATCTAAGTAGCATGATTGTGCTTAGGTTCGTAATATCTTGCCGCCTACACTAATTAAGTTAGCCCTAGCACAATTACTTCTTTAAGCATAATAGTTTGGTAGCCTTAATCATAGTATCTTGACCTATTACCCTTCCTAGGTTCCTTGAGAGTTATTAGTTAATTTGCTAGTTTTCTTTTTCCTTTATTTTGCCTACTTTTAAGCTTGTTTGTGTGACTCTCATAGGCATTCCGCCCAAATCCCTATGGATTCGACCTGTGTTCACCACGGTATTACTTGCGTGCGACAGCATCCACTTGCTGTTTCTATTTAAATCGCATCAATTCACATACTAAACATGCAGTTCAACCTCCTCTTCACAAATATTGAAAAAGTAGATGTAGTGGGACGCGTCAAATCCCGCCGCATGTATGAACCTGTTTCATAAAAGTTTTTGCGTTGTTTTATTATAAACAAAGTGCTAGGGATGAGACTGTATTTTTATCACATTATTAGTCACCTCTCACCATGTTACGAAACTTAAATAACTGTTTTCGGCAAAAGGTTGAAAATTTATTAAAAAGGCAACTTAAAGTGAAATTTTGGTAAGACTAAAATTTCTTTCAATCAAATCTAAGTTCTATAGTAGATGGCAAGCCCTTTTACAAAGAAAAAGATGCCCATAATCAAAATAAAGCAAAATTCAGAAATTTGCAAAAAAAAAAAAAAGAAAATCCTTTGAAACCAACATGGAATGATATACTAAATAAAACAAGAATAATGAAAAAACTGGAACTAAAACCGAATTCCTGCTCAAAAGATATTACCAAAAACTGATAAAATGGGCTTTTGAGGCCCTAAATGACGAAAATTGGCCGAAAAGCGCCATAGGTCATGCCATAGCGTTGAGTCTTGTTTCTTGACCCATTTCCCATCAACCTCAGTCCTCGGAGACCCAAAAATCAAAAGTTTTTACTTGCGCTGGCAAAATCTCTCCATATATGCCAATGCCAAATCCGCATGCACTGTAGTCGCATCAACTATGGATCGTGAGAGGAAGAAATTCAAACAAAGGAAGGTGAGATCAATGTTTGGTAATGACACAATTGGTTGTTTGGTCAATTGACGATCAATTTACATACGCCAGCAAGCACTAGCAGTGCCAGTCCTCAAACATACGAGGCCCCTGGGCCAAATAAAAAAAGAGGCCCTAAATGTACTTTAAACTAAAGCAATTGAATTGGATTTAATTTTATTTTTATTTTTTAAAAATTTTTACGTTTAGGAAAGAAGACCCAAAAGTTGGTCTCTTCAATGTCCATTTTTGTTTTTTCATTACCTACCCAATGAGCACATAATACACACGCACAAAGGGTTTTATAAAAAATATTGAGCCCTGGACAACAGCCCAGGTTCGCCCTCCTTTTGGGCTGGGCCTGAGCACTAGGGGGAATGGGGTGGGAACACTCGATCGTCTATCACAAACGTACTGTTTTCAAAACCTAAATTTTAGAGTTAATTTTAGAAAAAACCCCAAATTTTACACCTATCGCAACTTACCCTTGAAGTTTTAATTTTTGCAATTAACCACCTGAAGTATAAAATTTTTTAATCAACCCCCTAAAGTTTAAAACTTTTGTAATAAACCCCCTGAAGTTTTAGTTTTTGTAATTAGCCCTGTGAAGTTTAAAACTTTAGCAAATTAACCCCCTAAAGTTTTAATTTTTGGAACTAACCCCCTGAAGTTTTAGTTTTCGCAACTAACCCACCAAAGTTTTAATTGTCACAATTAACCCCCTAAAGTTTAAAAATTTAGCAATTAGCCCCCTGAACTTTTACCTTTCACAATTAACTCCCTAAGGTTTAAATTGTTTGCAATTAACCCCCTAAAGTTTTAAACTTTTGTAATTAACCCCCTAAAATTTTAATTTTTGCTATTAATACCCTGAAGTTTAAATATAGCTCTAGTAAAACATAAAAACGAATCTACAAAGAAATAGCAACTCCGTAATGATAAGCCTTACACACCAACAAACAGTGACCTTTGATGGCAAGATAATCGAAACAATAGTCATAGATTAAAATCTTAATTAGGCTTCGTCTGTGACTGTTGCTTCGATTATGTTGCCATCAAAGAACACTGATTGTTCATGTAAGGCCTACCATTATAGCATTGCAGGTGTTTTACTAGAGCTATATTTAAACTCCAGGGGGTTAATTGGGAAAGTTCCAACTTTAGGGGTTTAAATGCAAAAGTTTACAACTTTAGGGGGTAATTACAAATTTGTTAAACTTATGGGGTTAATTGCAAAAAGTAAAATTGCAAGGGGTTAATTGCAAAATTTTTAAACTTCAAGGGGTTCATTACAAAAATTAAAATTCTAAGGGGTTAATTGTAAAAAGAAAAAGTTTAGGGGGTTAATTGCAACATTTTTAAACTTTAGGGGGTTAATTTAAAAAATTAAAACTTCAGGGGGTTGATTGCAAAAGTTTTAAACTTTAGGGGATTAATTACAAAAATTAAAACTTCAGGGGGTAAGTTACAATCCGTGTAAAGTTTAGGGGTTAATTGCGAAAATTTTACATCGATCGTAACTTACCCCTGAAGTTTTAATTTTTGCAGTGAAAATTTTAAACTTCAAGGGGTTAATTGCAAAAATTAAAATTGCAGGGGGTAAGTTACAATCTGTGTAAAGTTTAGGGGGTTAATTGTGAAAATTTTACACCAATTGTAACTTGCCCCTAAAGTTTTAATTTTCGCAACTAACCCCCTGAAGTTTAAAACTTTAGCAAATTAACCCCCTATGAAACTTGCAGATATTGTGTATTGCCAAAACTAGAAAATAATATAATCACCAAACGAATAAACTAAACTTGGGTACCCTAATTATGAACGAGAGTCGCACACATGCAACACAAAAGTGAAGGTTAACTCTAAAATGGGACATTTTATATCAAACAAAAACTATAAAATAATTATAAATTAATCACTAAACTAATAAACTAAACCTAAGGATCTAATTAAACACGAACGGAAAAGATGATCAATGTTCTAGTTCTCCATTCTTGTTTATTCTTGCTCATTAATTATTCTGACCAAACTTTATGAAACGCTAACCTTTTCACTGGATGTAGAAAGTTTTTTTTGGATTTTGGAAAAAAAAAAACTCATTGAATACCCAAAATGACCCTAGAAGTGGGGCTATTTTTTTCTTGTGTCACTCCGGCATATGACGTACAATAAATTGAATATAATTTAGAAACAATTTAGATAGTATCTTAGAGATAAAATTCAGTAAAATTCAAGTGTACCATTAATTTCTTCATCATTCTTCTTGTATATTTATAGTCCCCTTCATCCATCAATTAACTTAATGCTTACCTGATTTTAGTTGAGTCTTAAATTCCTCTATAACAATTACCAACCTGCATTATGGTAAGAAGTGATGATCCCATTCTTTTGTCTTTTCTACCAGCTTTAATCATCAACTCGACGTTACACTCTTTTCAATATCCATGAACCTCTCTTTTTGTTTAATTATTTGTCGGTCGTCCTTATCTCCATTTATACTGGTATCCACTCAATAGTCTTTTAATGGGCTTGTACTATTTTAGACTGACTTTTCATTTTAACATTACAATCAACGTCTCTCTTTTTGAAATATTTCTTCCTCGATTGATGTCAAAAATTGAAATTTTTCCTTAACCCTTTCTCTTTTTTTTTTTCAACTCTCTTTTACTCTATATTAAAATTGAAATTATATATATATATTCTTAATTATATATGAACCAGGCCACAAATCCCAGTAAATGAAGTGCCGCCCAGGGAAAAACCAAAACTAAAAAAATAAAATAAATAACCACTTAAAAAACTAATAAACCATGAACGGAAGTAGCACGAATGCAACAGAAAAGCACAGCACTTTCACTTTTAACACTAAACTAAGCCAAAGGATATTTTATGAAACGGAAACTATTCAAATATGGGACAGAAACCAAAGGATCAAATTTGAAAACCCAAATTTTTAATAAAAAATAATAATAATAAATAAAAATTAAAAAAAGAAAAGAAAAGAAAAACGATATTATTATGCATCGATCAATCGATCGACAACAATAAAAATATGGAGGCAAAGGAAGGGATCAAATTTGAAAGCTGGCTTCCAAATGTTGATTAACTTCACACTAATACACACACCCACACCAGCTCCTTCATGCTCCGATCGAAGTCTGAAAATGGCAGACACAGCCAAGAAAACCGCCCCATCCAGCTCGGAAATCACTGATGCAGCCTCCGGTGACAACGGAGTTGTAATTGATATCAAAGATAAGCAGCCCGCAGAGGAAATGACTGACTCGACAAACAGCAGTGGAACTGACGGTGGAAGCGACACCAATCAGGGTTCTCCCCCGGTGGTTCGTACGAGTTCTCGCTTATTTGATGGATAGTTTTACGTAGGAGAAGATCTCCACAAAGCGTGTGAAAAGACGCACGGAGAGTTTCCAGCTGAAACTAAGCCTTAGAATCCTAAATATGAACAAGACTCGCACAAATGCAACACAAAAACATTAAAGCTTTTACTTATAACTCTAAAATGAGCCACAACAATTTTATATGAAACAACAACTATAAGAAAAATAATAAACTAAACTGAAAGGATCCTAATTAAATATGAACGAAAGTTGCACGATGATTGGATCTAGTACTTCTATCCTGCTAGTTTTATTAAAATGAGAACAATCCTCCTTTGGGTGCAGATCCGATTATGGGTGATAGGTTTTCAAAAATTGATTTGGTAACAGGTGTATTATCTCATCTTTGATATATAATTCGTTTCCAGAAATCCCATTGACATGTCCACTCTCCAAGATATCATCTTTACTTTTCGACCACATTCCATTTTCCTCCTGTAAACATACCAAACTCTAACTAGCTTTTAGGTTACGTATACCTTAGAACTAAAAATTTAGCTTACTATCTTGTCATAATTTATACTATAAATCAGATATATAATTCAATAAAATAAAATAATTTGATTAGACATGAATAAAATAAAATCTCCAGGCACAAATAGATTGAAAAAAGCAATCAAAACTGAACACTAAATGATATAATTAGATACGAAACTATAATACATTCAAAGGAAGCCTTCAGCCCCTTGAATAAATTAAGTATGCAAGTGCATACTCAATTGCATAGGCCAAATTCAGTGGCTAAATAGTCCCTTAAAGGGACTATAGTTTTTACCTAAAATATTAAGAATTAGTAATTTACTTATGAAATTGAATAGAAAATATTTAGTATAGAATTACCGAAAGAATAACCAATCATCTGAAATCACTTTCTACACGTAAATTCCTACTACATTCATCAAAATTGCTCAATTTAAAATTAGAGAAATTAGTAGGGAAAGATTAATTGAAAAACGTAGGTTTAATTTGATAGGTAACCGTACCAATTTGATCAGGTGCGATGATATTGGTAAATATGAGGGCTTAATTGGAGTAGGTCAAGAATGAATATTTAAAATGTGAATTTGTGCGGAGATGATTTAATATTAATGAATTTGATAAAAGAAATTAACAAAAGAATGTATCTTGAAACAATGAATTTTACTTAATTAATCGTGTCGACCCATTTAACTTGGGAATCCGTCAAAAAATGTATCTTAAAAGTTGAAACAATGAATTTTACTTATCTAATCATGTCGGCCCATTGAACCCGTGAAGCCGTCAAAGAATATATCTTGAAAGTTGAAAGAAAGAATTTTACTTAATTAATCGTGTCGGCCTATTTAACCCATGGACTCGTCAAAGAATGTATCATGAAAGTTGAAATAAAGAATTTTACTTATTTAATTGTGTCAGCCCATTTAACCCGTGGACCCATTAAAACTAAACCCTAACCCGTTTATATGGGTTGGTGTCCTATTTTCGTGTCATATCAGCAATTGTTAACCCTTGGTTTTAAAAGGCTCCTATATATTATCTCTTCCTATTCTTTCTTCTGCCACGAAGCCCCAGCGTCACTACAAAAAAAAATGCCTTTGGTGACGACACCAATTTTGGTCACCAAAAGCTAAAATCTGGTCACTAAAGGCTTTGATGACCAAAAAAACCTTGGTCAGTGGGTGGTCACCGAAGCTCGGTCACCAAAGGGTCTGGTGACCAACTTAAAAGAGTTGGTCACCAAAGGGTTGGTTTGGTGACCAAAACGTAGTGGTCACCAATTACTGACCAAAACTATTGGTCACTAATTTGGTCACCAAAGGGACATAATCTGGTCACCAAAGCCTAGCCCTTTGGTGACCAGAGAAAATGTGGTCAGTATTTTGGTCTCCAAAAATGACCTGTTAACGCCGTTTGTTTGCCTTTAGTGACCACTTTTTTTCTTTCTTTTTTTGAGACAAACTTTGGTGACTACTTTTCTAGTGACCAATAATTTAAATTAATAATTAACTTCACATTATTAGTGACAATTTTGGTGACCGAATTTGTGGTCAAAATGTAGTCTTTGGTAACCAGAATTCCATCACCAATTCAATACATAACAGTAAACAATATTGACATTTGGTGACCAAAACAATGGTCAACAAAGCAATAAATTCTCAAAAAAAAAAAAAATACAAAAAGAGCTTATATACTTCTAGCTCAATTAAAAGCTATTTCATTTCAAATCATAGAATAATACAATGTAGCTTATAAATTTACATTAAACTTTATACAAGCTCAATTCTCGAATTTAATACAATAGCAACCAAAAGATGTAAAAAGATTATCAACATCCCTACACCACTAAAAACAACACATTGCTTTTCTATCATGATCCCTTCTTTGAAGGAAGAAGAATCTTAAACCCACACAAGGAAGAATTATCTGTTCAGTTAAGAGTTTGAAAACGAAAACATTCTTACATTCTTCATGATACAACATCTCTTCAGGAATTGGAAAGTTGCTCAAAATCCATGAAATTGCACAATATTGAGCATCCAACTGCAAACTGATAAAAGATGTAACTGAAAAACTCACAAGTTAAAATGACATCCATCTATATGCATGACTCATAATTAGTAGAAAGCAACCATAGAAGAAATAGAGCAGATTATAGAAATTTATCTGCAAGAGTCAATTTCCCTTAAGTGCTGCAATTCAAGCCTAGAAGAAAAAAACCATCACGAGATAGCTTTCCTATAAAATTTAAATCTTAAAATACCAAACTACCACAGCAGATTGCCAAACCTTCTGAAGAGTTCTCAAATAGAATATTGTTTCAACATGACCATAAATGTACTCACCATAGAAATAGAGCATATTAGAGAAATTTATCTATCAAGGAAAATAAGTGTATATATACCTTGCAAGACTTCAAACAACAAAGAGAGCTGCAAATCCAATGCCATTGCATAGGATTTGTCTGCAGTATAGATTCGGTCCTCCATAGCCATTAAAACATCACTATGGGAGATGTAAGCCTGTAAGGTTCAACCAATAAATAAAACCAAAAGGTAAGAAACAACAGCCAATCGACAATTGCAAGTACTGATACCGAAATGAAACAGTGGGTTCATTGCCCAAATGAGATTATTGTGACTAAGTGGGTCGCTTAAAGGCCCCCACTCCCTCCCCAACAACAAACACACCAACAAATTTCAGACACAAGGAGAGAGAGGTAAAGTATGCTTTAAAATGAAGCTTCAAGATGAGACCAAGTAGGACACAAACATAAAACAAAAATAACCAGTACAAGCAAGAGTTTCTGGTTTTGTTTTCTTTGTGGAGGAATACCAAGAGCATCTAGCATTGATTCATCAAACCCTACAGTTTTAAAAATGGATAAGGACAAATATATGAGCAACAATGATTAACTTCTGAGAGGGTTAGAGATACAACCTTTAGTTTGCAGCAGTGTAGCTAAAGACCACAAGCCAAAAAGATAGATAAGACTATAGAAATGAAAGACAATGGAGCTAAGCTTAGGTTATCAACATGTGACAAAAACTCAGTGACACTTTGACTCAACTTCTCCGTTCAGTTTCGAGAAAATGCATAACTGAAAAAATAAAGCAGATTTCTACATGCTGAGAAATCAGAGCTTTGAGGCAGGTTATAAGCAAATTTAGACTAAGGGCATTCATCAAAAGGGAGATTTGTGGGCATTATGGTACCAAAGAAACAAGCGAACGATGATTCCACGGAAGCAAGAATATCACAGGCTGAAGCCAATCCAGATCCTGTTGTTGCTTTCAGCAGACCACCTCCACTTTTACCTATGCTCGGACCATTATTTGCTCTGTCATTGCTGGGCTCATGGTTAAATCATGATAGCAGTGATGATTGATAGACGGTTGATGCTCTGGGAATGCATCAAATAATGAAGTGATCATCTTCAGTAGAGCTTTTAAAAAAGTATCCAGAGAACAAGTGAAAAGAAATTGAATCTTCAGAACATAATACACATACCACAGAATTGAATTCACAACCAAAAAGAAACATATGTGAAGCTGACTTAACCAAGGCACTAGCAGGGGCACAATGCAGAACCTTTAAAGCATACCCAAATAAATGAATGAAAAGAAACAACCAAACTTCCCGTGTCTATTCCACTTCCAATTGAAAAAAATCAATTGAGATATCATTAAACTGCAGATAAATATAAAACAATTCAGCATCAAAACTGCAACCAAAGTACCTGAAAAAAATATAGCAGCATTCTTCAGTTTCCATAAGAAAATATCCAGTTCAAAACCGAAAATAACCTAGAACCCAAGATCTAATTAGTGTTTACCACCCATCAATGTTTGCCTAATAATTATTAATACTTTGAAGGATAGAAGCATTATTAATACTTTGAAGAAAATATAGCAGTATTATTTTTTAGGTGTGCTGAATAATTATTAATACTTTGAAGGCCAGCCTTTGCCTAAACATGCATACATTAAACTTCTTTTAAGCTAGTAATGCTCTATCTTTCATCTTTCTCTCGAAGCAAGTCCACTCCGCAACTGGCTTCTCAGCAATCAGCAACATAGATAGCCACCAACTAGGGAAAAGATGTTAATGATCAACAAGTTTTCAACCTCAACGAAGTGAATGGTGAGTCACATTTTAAATTCTTTAAGTACAAGTGCGAGAACCAGAGAGAAAAGTAGATAGGAAACTAACTGAAACGTAAATTGATAACATTCCAGAACCAAATACTAAAGTTAGAACATGCAAGTAACAGCCAGTGTACATCAAAGACATAAGACATTAGAGTTTAGAATCAACCAGGCTGCTACAATCATCCAAAATAGTTGCTGGGCAAAAATATACTTAAGTACACAAAAGTCAGGAGTGATGCAAAGCTCAAAAACGAATTTAGCAATTTAAGCACCACAAAGCAGTCTCCTAAATCAAATGACTTCTTTATCAAGAATTACCACATTTTACCCACAGCTTTTTTCTAGAAAAATTTGCATATTTTTGGGAACCTCCACTATTCACCCAAACATCATGGCATTTACAACCCACAGAATTTTCAGTACTTGACACACTCATGCTCCTTCTTCAAAACAGCCCAGTAAAGAAACAAAATTCTTCATGCTTATGTGAAACAAAATTCCTGTACATTCGTGGACAGCACACAAAACTTGCAGCAAATATTCAGATAGAGTTCCAAAAGAAATCTTCACTAGGCACAGAACTGAATTATGAACCTTCAAACTCATTACGAACAATTTCAGCGAGCAATTTGAACAGGGCATCGACCAATTCTTGCAATTTGCAGTAGCTAAAGATTCAGCATATTCAGCAAAATGCAACCAAGCATTAATTCACATAGTGCAGAATTTTTAATTCAACTCATACTCAGTAAGTGGCCCAACATCACAAAATTAACCCAACAAATAATTTTCAGAAAATCATAGTCTAGGGTCCACATATAACTTTTAAAACTCACCACCTCCAACTACCGCTCCTATTCAATCCACAAATTCTATATATCATGCAGCACAAGTCAGCCATTCACGGCTAACAATTCAGCCCTTAACATTTGAGATATAAAGCATTCACCACAATCAGCAAAATATTCAACCTCACATCATTATTCATGTAGAGGCTCAGACTTCATGTTATTATATTTAAAGTTAATCCTAAGGTTTTCAACAGTATCCAACAACACTAATTATGTGATTAATCATGAGATTTATCAAAAGAAATTGTGGGTGACCAACGGAGAACAAAAAATTCAGAGCTTAAATTCAATCTCTAAACAAGAAATTGTGGGTTCTAGCGCTAGGAAGAACCCTAGTCACGCAAGGAAAAATGGAGGTGGGTGATGGAGATGAAAAGTAGAAACGTGTGTGCGGTGGTGGAGAGTAGACGTGGGTGATTTGTGAAATTTTAAACCTAAAGCCAAAGATTGTCAACAGAAAAGAGGGCAAGGATTCGTTGACATGAGGCAACTTGGTGAGATAAGTGGAGTGTTTGTGGGGGTGGTAACAGCTGTAGGAACCAAGAGAAAGGAGAGAAACCCGATTCGAGACAAAGAAAATGAGGGATGAGGATGAAGGTGGCCACTGTGGTGAGAAAGGTGTGTGCAGTTCTAGGGTTGGTCTCGGTGATGAAAATTTTGCAAGTGTTAGAGCCTCTCCCTCCTGAACTAAAATTTTCAATGAATCCAATAGTTAAAATTGGAATTCCTACTTTCCTTTTTCTATTCATTATATAATAAATTTTAATTTTATTATTCATCTGTTCCATCAGAAAAGTATGAGAAATTATTAAGCGCAACAAATGTATACACGTCAGTTTTATGACTTGGTACAACCGTCTAATAAAATTTTGACACATAAACAAAAAATTTCACCCATTAAAACTAATTATAAATGAAAAATATGACTTTTAAATAAGAAGAGATCCTAAAAATGAGCTGAAATAATTACCATCTAAAACATTTTCTCTTTCCAAATCCTGGGCATTGGATTACGTAAGAACAGAAAACCTCCTCAAAACTTCTCTTGAATCATCATCAAGAGATTTTTTTTGGGAGTGTTGTCTTTTTTTCTTCTTTTTTTTTTTTTTTTTGTAATGGTTTTCTCAAAGTTTGCAGTAGAAAATTGTTATGAAATTTTCAAAAAGTAGAAAATGACGCTTGATTTTGAAATTGAGATGCTATGGGATTTTTCTAATTATAATCATTTTCAACTATGATATGTTTTCAATTTTGTAAGAAATTAAGGGGTTTGGTTACAATATTTATAAGGGAGTAAAATTGAAAAAAATATGATACTTTAACTACTGAATTGCAATTTATAAGAAGCTTTAGGGATGTGATAGTCTATTTATATCTATTTAAGATAATTCGACTTAGAAACATTGCATTTTCACTAAATTTCATGAAAACGTATCAAAAAAGGTAATTAAACTATCAGTGTATAAGGACCAAATTGAAAGAATATAATAATTTAAACTACAATACACTTTATAGGAAAAGTTAAGGATGTAATAGCCTTTTATGTCTCTTTAAGTTAATTCAACTTAGATACAATGTATCTCAACTGGATTTCATGAAAATATAACATAAAATGGTAAAGTATTAGTTTATAAGGACTAAATTGAAAGAGAATGATATTTTAAATACTACAATTTATATAAAGTTTTTGGCACCTAATAGTCTTTTGTGTTCTATTAAGTTAATTTGGCTTATAAACAATGCATCCCAGCTAAATTTCATTAAAATATACCCAAAAACATTCCTAAATTGAAATAAATGAATACTTAAAGTACTAAATTACAATTATAATAAAGTTGAGGGACGTAATTGTCTTCTTATGTCTCTTTAAGTTGATTAAACTTATAAACAATGCATCTCAACTAATTTCATGGAAATATACCGGACAAAATTTGAACTATAAGTTTATAAGGGCTAAATTGAAAGAAAATTCAGTTAAATTAACAAAATTAAAAACTCAATAACAAAAATATATGTAATAAGAAATTCACAACATTTACCAATTTAGTGGGCTAAAAAAGTAGTCATTGAAACTTCTTTTTCACTGATATGTCCCCATTTAATGAGTATAGATTAGTTGTCATTAATTTAACAAGAAATTAATGTTTATTTAATGATTAGAATTTCTTATAACTAAAATTTATGATTTGGAGACCATTTTTTTTCACCACTTAAGACATTCAAAAAAAATATTTGGTGACCACCTATTTTTTCATCACCAAAAGTAGCCATTACAAGGAATACATTTGGAGGGAACTTTCCCACCATTTTTTGGGCAAAATTTGATGCACGGTTGACCACTTGTAAAATTGGAGGGAAATTTCCCGCCATTTTTGGTGACCACAAATCTGGTCACCAAAAGTTTCCAAACTGTTTTGGTCACCAAAAGACTTCTGACCAATTATTGGTGACCATTAACGTTCTGGTCACCAATTTTGGTCACTAATAAGTCTCAATCTGGCGGGAAAAGTTCCCGCCATAACCTTTAGTGACCAACTGGTGACCACTTTCTTATTTGGTCACTATTTTCAAGCTGTGACCAAGCTTTGTTGACCAAACTTTTTTTTGGTCACCAGGTGTCTGGTCACTAAAGGTCATTTTTCTTGTAGTGCGTGAAACCAAGCCACTTCCGCCACCTTCTTCCTTACCAAAAACTGAATACCAAACCTTTTGGAGAAAAAAGAAGAAAACCGGGAAATAGGCTGTGAGAAGAAGGAGAGGGGATTGTGTAATGATCTCAGACCTTTTGGAAATGGAACAAAGTAAGAAACCAAACCTTATTGCATGTGTTGTAGCTATAGTCTTTGTAGCTTAGTACATGTGTTTTAATTTGAAACATTTTTTAATTGCTTTTTCTAGGCGAAAAAAAAAAAAAGGGGGAAGCGGGACGTGTAATCTTCCCAATTACATATCACATGTAATTACTAATGTATTGCACGTAAGTATTATTGATGTTTTGCGATTAAAATTGCAAGAATCGTGTGTTGCCAAAACAATACAAATAATAAAATAATCACTAAACTAATAAACTAAATATGAACTAAAGTAGCACGAATGCAGCACAAAAGCAAAACAAAGGATCTGATTTGAAAGCTGGCTTCCAAAAGTTGAACCAAAGTCGCACCAATGCAACACAAAAGAAAGGATGTTCTCTATCTCCATTTCTGTTCATTTTTGCGCATGCCTTGGACCATAAAACTAATAAAATAATCGCTACATAAGTAAATTAATCACCTGTGTTGAATAATAATTTAAACCAAACTTGTATTTATTAGGTAATTATATTTGTAGTAAGATTTGCTGTTTTATCTGTTTCTTATTTTGTTTAGTATTTGCTTTGGGAAACCTAGTTGTTTTAGGAAATAGTTATGAATCAGATTTTTGGTAGGATTCAGGGATAGTTTAGCTTATAAATAGAGACATTGGGTGCTTATTATAATCACAAAGAGATACAGAGATTGATAGAGATTGATAGAGATAGACAGAGAGAAACTAAATAGATTTCGGATTGTTTCTTGACCAAGCTTCGGCTTAGGTGCGCTGCACAGATTATGCGTGCGGGTTTATTTATTGTTCGTTATTACAAAGAAGTTTTATTTTGCTGTGTGTTAATTTCTTTAATATTATTTTGGATATATATTATTTTTATATCCTACAAGTGGTATCAGAGCTAGAAACAATTACGAAGAGCTTGTCGTTTTTCACGATTGAGGGACTGATGACTCATCAGGCATCAAAGAAAGGTAGTTTATCTTTCTTTATTTCCGTGTAATTAATTTTAATCTCAATTGAGATTATTTGGTTCGGGCCAGCTTCGATTTGTTTGTTCTTCACCAATTTGGAATCGAAGGAAGTTAAAAAATAAAAAATAAAAAAAATTTAAAAAAAAAAAGAGGAGAGAGTTTGTGGTATTAATTATGGATTGGAGTACTTATATTAGCAATATTCCAAAGTTAGTGGGAAGAAAAAATTACCCCATTTGGATAACGCTAATAAATAGTCTTCTCGGAGTTTTTGGTTTGCGACAATATATTCAAAAGGAGGTGACAAATGATGCAGACGAGGAAACAAAGGAGAAGGTACATTTGACATTATCTCTAATTCGTCAATCTATTGATAGTTCAATCTCTGGAAAAATTTGTCATACGAAAACTGCGAAACAAGCATGGGATATTTTGGTAAAAAGTTATAGAGGGATGGATAAAGTTCAGAAAAATAATGTTTTGAAACTAGAAAAGAAATTTAGAGATAGCAAGATGAGAAAAAGTGAAACGATTGATGACTACTTTCCTAGATTATTGAAGATCAGAGGTGAGATAACATCAAATGGGTATTTTCTCGCCAAAGATATTTTTGTGAATCATGTTCTCAATACACTTACTTGGAAGTTTGATTACTTTGTAGCATTGATAACTGAGACAACAGATATTTCAAAGTTGAGTGATTGGAAATTGCTTAGTATATTGATTCTTGATGAACAAATGATTAATATCAAGCAGTCAGTGATCAATGAGTTACAAGAGCATGTATTTGAAAATATTGCTTCAAAAATTGTAGATGAACAAAGTCAAAGTATCATTGAGCAGGAATGTGTCAATGTGGATAAATGTATTGATAGCGTTCATTTGGTCAAAGAAGAAGAAGAAATTGTATGTATCTCAAAACAAGAGGGAGATATTGAAATTGATGATCACGTAGATAAAAGTGATCATGGGAGTGTGGGAAACTCTGTTGAACTGGAGCAGATCAACTGCAGTGAAGTCCACTCCTTATTTGGGGGAGAGTCTGACCAGGTTAAAAATGTGACAGTGGAGCCTTGGGTTTGCAAGGACATTGTTATATCTAAAGGCATTGATAAGATTAGCAATGTCGATAGAAAGCTCTGTTCTGAAGATGAATTGGTAGATATCAGTGAGTTCTTTGACCAGTCTGAGAAATTTGATAAGGCTTTATCAAAATACAAGTTTGTGTCCTCATCTTATTTAAAGGTGATGTCTCGAGTTTGCGAGGATGTTTTTGGCATTTGCAAGGTTGATTGCAAGATTGATGAGGAGATGAACTCAGATGAAGAAGAATGGGTGGATACAAATAAATTCTTCGATAAAGATGAATTTTCACATAAGATTCATGGAACATACAAAGGTGTCTCTACAAAGAGTTTGAAAGTAGAGCTGAAAAACTACCACAAGCAGATTTCGCATGTTGTCTACACTGCAAAAGAAATGACGATGGAGATTCAAGCTCGTGATGGCATTGGAGCTGTTTTGATCCAAGTTTGGTTTAAGGGAGGCTATGTTGAAAATATTATTTAAACCAAACTTGTATTAATTAGGTAATTATAATTATAGTAGGATTTATTATTTGTGTGTTTCCTATTTGGTTTAGTGTGTTTTGGGTAACCTAGTTGTTTTAGAAAATAGTTCTGAATTAGATTTGTGGTAGGATTCAGGGATAGTTTAGCCTATAAATAGAGGCATTGGGTGATCATTGTAATCACAGAGATAAATACAGAGATAGATACAAAGATACAGAAAAAACTGAATAGCCTTCGGATTGTTTCTCGACCAAGTTTCGGCTTAGGTGCGCTGCACAGATTGTGTGCGTGCGGGTTTGTTTATTGTTCGTTATTACAAGAAGTTTTCTTCCGCTGTGCGTTAATCTCTTTAATATTATTTTGGATATATATTATTTTTATATTCTACAAGTGGTATCAAAGCTAGAAAATGTTTGGTTTGTTGGTGACAGTCGCGCTTTGTGAATAGCGTTTCGGCTTGACAAAAAACGTTGGTGGTTCAGCTGAGTAGGGAAGCATTCCGACGTGGGAGAGAAAATTAGCCTTTCGGCTGTGCTAAGGAAAGAAGCCTTTCGCTTGCTTTATTCTTGATTTAGATTCTTTAATCAAGATTTTGAGGAGTTCTTTCATACTCGGTATCATGCAAACTATTTTGTTTGGTTCAGATATTGTAAGATTAATTTGAGACATATCAAATTAATTGTTTCCCGTGATCGGAAATTTGGTTTTTTTGGGAATTATTTCTCAGCTTCCTTTGGTTTGTCTGTGGCCTAGATTTAGTTCCGTGATTGAGTGAAGTTTGGTTTTCAACTTTGCAACTCTTGAATCAATCTGATTGGAGCTTCGGCATTTGTTTTTTGGCAATTTGGCATTGAAGTCGATCTTTATTGAAGCTTGCGAACTGGGTAAATTTTGAGTTCATTGGAATTATTCGTCTTTGGTATTGTTTTGGCCAAGGAGGTTCTAGAAATTTTAAAAAAAAAAAAAAAAAAGAAGAGGATATTTTGGGGTGTAAATTATGGATTGGAGTGCTTATATTAGACATATTCCAAAGTTAGTTGGGAGACAAAATTACCCTATTTGGATAACGCTGATGGATAGTCATCTCAGAGTATTTGGTTTGCGATAATTCATTCAAAAAGAGGTGACAGATGATGCAGATGATGAAACAAAGGAGAAGGTACGTTTGACATTATCTCTAATTTGTCAATTTGTTGATAGTTCAATATCTGAAAAAATTTGTCACGCAAAAACTGCAAAACAAGCATAGGATATTTTGGTAAAAAGTTATAGAAGGATGGATAAAGTTTAGAAAAATAATGTTTTGAAATTGGAAAAGAAATTTAGAGATAGCAAGATAAGAAAATGTGAAACGATTGATGACTACTTTCCTAGATTATTGAAGATCAGAGGTGAGATGACATCAAATGGGTATTTTCTCGCCAAAGATATTTTTGTGAATCATGTTCTCAATACACTTACTTGGAAGTTTGATTACTTTGTAACATTGATAATTGAGACAACAGATATTTTAAAGTTCAGTGATTGGGAATTGCTTAGTATATTGATCCTTGATGAACAAATGATTAATATCAAGCAGTTAGTGATCAATGAGTTAAAAGAGCATGCATTTGAAATATTGCTTCAAGAATTGTGGATGAAGAAAGTCAAAGTATCATTGAGCAAAAATGTGTCAATGTGGACGAAGGCACTGAAGGTATTAATTTGGTCAAAGAAGAAGAGATCGTTTGTCTCACTAAACAAGAGCGAAATATCGAAATTGATGATTACGTAGATGAAAGTGATCATGGAATTGTTGGAATCCCTGTTGAATTTGGGCAGATCAACTGCAGTGAGGTCGACTTCTTATTTGGTGGAGTGTCCGACCAAGTTAAAAATGTAACAATGGAGCCTTGGGTTTGCAAGGACATTGTTAGATTTGATGGCATTGATGAGATTAGTAATGTCGACAGAAAGCTCTGTTCTAAAGATGAATGTGTAAATATCAGCAAATTCTTTAATCAAGCTGAGAAATTAGACAAGTTGTGCTCGAAATACAAGTTTGTATTCAAATCAAATTTGAAGGAAATACCTCGAATTTGTGAGGTTGTTATTGAAATTTGCAAGGATGATTACAAGGTTGATGAGAAGACTTGTTTAGATGAAGAATGGGTGGACATGACTAAGTTCTTTGATAAGGATGAGTTACCTTAGAAAATCCATGGCACATACAAAGGTGTCTCTACAATGAGTTTGAAAATAGAGATGATGAACTATTACAAGGTGATGTTGCATGTTGTCTATACTGACAAGGAAATTTCTATGGAGATTCAAGCACGTGATGGCGGCGGACCTGCAGGGATCCAAGTTTGGTTTAGGGGAAGCTATGTTGAATAATAATTTAAACCAAACTTGTATTTATCAGGTAATTATATTTGTAGTAGGATTTGCTATTTTGTCTGTTTCCTATTTTGTTTAGTGTTTGCTTTGGAAAACCTAGTTGTTTTAGAAAATAGTCCTGAATCATATTTATAGTAGGATTCAGGGATAGTTTAGCCTATAAATAGAGGCATTGGGTGATTATTGTAATCACAAAGAGATACAGAGATTGATAGAGATAGACAAAGAGAAACTAAATAGCCTTCGAGTTGTTTCTTGACCAAGCTTCGGCTTAGGTGTGCCGCACAGATTGTGTGCGTGCGGGTTTGTTTATTGTTCGTTATTACAAAGAAGTTTTACTCCGTTGTATGTTAATCTCTTTAATATTATTTTGGATAGATATTGTTTTTATATCCTACAACCAAACTAATAAACTAAACCTGAGGATTCTAGGTATTAACGAAAGTCGCACAAATGCAACACAAAAAAAAAAAAAAACACTGGCTTCTAGTTTGAACTTTGTAAAAGACCCACGGAAATTCTATATCAACAACTATAAAAATAACAATAAAATAATCACAAAACCTATAGCTAAACTGTATTAGGATTATAATTATTTTTTCTAGAATATTATTAAGATTCACAACACCTAGCCATGATCTGGCAGCGTTGTTCAATTCGGTTGAACGAAGAATTCTGGGGATGGGTGTTGTTGAGGGACTAGTTGAAGATGTGGCTCTCCTGAAAAGGGCCATCACTGCAGATGATGGCGGCCTAGCCACAGATCAGCCTTTTCGATCAGACTTCAAAGTTCCAAAGCCTTAAGGGTTCAATGGGACGAGGAGTTCTAATAACTTGGATAATTTTCTATGGGATATTGAGCAACATTTCCAGACGGTGAAGGTCTCTCTTAACAAGCAGGTTAATTTTGCATCGATGTACTTAACCGGCGACACAAAGTTGTGGTGGCGATCACGTTGCACTGATGAGAACGCAACTGTGATCACTCCGTGGGAGGATATGAAAGACACACTGAAGGTACAATTTCTTCCGACCAACACATCCTGGTTGGCTCGCGAAGTTCTTCAGAAATTGAAGCAATAGAGTTATGTTCGAGACTTTGTGAAGGAATTCTCTTCACTGATGTTGGATATCAATGAGATGTCAGAGCAAGATAAATTGTTTAATTTCATGACTGGGCTGTAGAACTAGGCTTAAGTAGAGTTAAATCGGCAAGGTGTACAGACTTTGCCTCAGGCTATCGCGGCCACTAAGAAATTGGTGGATTTTAAAGCCAGTTCTTCGCAACATGAGAAGAAGAAAGAAAAAAAGGAAACCAGAGGCAAGGATGAGAAGGGGAAGAAGGTGTTTCAGAAGAAGGATGTTGGGGTCAAAGCCTCGACTTCCGGCAAGACATGGAAGAAGAGGGGCTACTTCAAGTCAGCGCAATTGGACTGAGCTGTTAGAAACCAGAAGACTTCCATTGTGCTGACTTATTGTAACATAGTGTCGCAAGTATTCCTCCAATATCCCATTGATCCTCTCAGTCTGACCATCGGTCTGAGGATGATTCGCTGTCGAAAACTTGAGCTGTGAACCCATCATGTTGAACAACTGAGTCCAGAACCTTCCAGTGAAGCGAGTCTCGTCATCACTGATGATGTCTTCAGGCAGCCCAAAATACTTCACTACATTCTTGAAAACACCATAGCAACATCAACAGGACACGCACTTGGCGCCCCAATGAATCCAGCATATTTGAAAAAACGATCAACAACGACCAAAATGGAAGCCTTGCCCTCCACCTTTGGCAATCCACCAATGAAGTCCATCGACACAGACTGCCATGAACAATCTGGGATTGGTAGGGCTTGCAACAATCCAGCTTCCTTTCTTTTCTCCAACTTATCCAGCTGACAAACCAGATAAGATCTCACATACGCTTCGATATCCTGATCCATTTTTGGCCAAAAGAAACTTCTAGAAATCAAGGCTCGCATCCTCTCCATCCTTGGATGTCTAGCCCACAATGAATCATGTGTTTCTCGCATCAGTGAGCATCGCAGCCTTGCTACAATAGGCACGTAGGCACGGCCCCCTTTCAAGAATAAGAAACCATTCTCAATCCAGTACCTGCGAACAGAGCCCCCCTCGACTTTCTTCTTTAAGTTTAGGTACACTGGATCATTTTCAGACTCAGCTCGAATATGCTCTTTGAAATTTGAAACAACTAAGGATATCAATGCAACATACTTCTGCACAACCTTTCTGCTTAGCTCATCCGTTACCGAATTTTCACGCCCAGGCTTGTGCAGCCAATCAAAATCAAACTCAGCCAAGAACTTCTGCCATCTGGCCTGCTTAGGACTTAGCTTCTTCTGCGTTTTGAAATATGTATTCGCCACAGTACAGTGATCATCGTAAACTTTGTCCCCAACAAGTAATGTTTCCAAATTTCCAAGTAGTGAATCACAACAGTCATCTCCTTCTCATGAGTGCTGTAACGCTACTTGCATTCTTTCAGATTTCTACTCTCAAAAGTCATAGGATGTTTGTTTTGCACCAAAACACCCCTAATCGCACAATCTGAAGCATCAGTGAGTACTTCAAACGAAATGGTGAAGTCCAGCAAGACGAGCATTGACTTAGAAGAAATAGCCATCTTCACTGCCTGGAATGCCTCATCACAACCCAAATCTCAATCCCACATCTTGTCTTTCTTCGACAAATCAGTCAATGGAGCCACTAGCTTCAAATACCCTTTGATAAACCGGCTATAGTAGTTCGCTAACCCAATAAATGATCTGAGCTATGGGACTTTGGTTGGCGCCTGCCAATCCATCACGGCTTCAACCTTTTCTGATCCATCCGAATCTAACCATTGCTAAGAATATGACCTAGAAAAGTAATCTTATTCTTACAGAATTCACACTTTTCCTACTCTACATACATTTCATTTTCTCTAAACTTCTCGAATACAAGTCTGAGATGCTTTATATAGTCCTCTAAAGATTCAGAATAAATAACAATGTCTTCCAAATACACAACAACAAACTTGTCTAGAAAATCATGAACTACATCATTCATAAATTACAGAAAGTTGCAGGGGGGCATTAGTTAGCCCAAATGGCATAACTAAAAACTCAAACGAGCTATAACGAGTGACTACAGTAGTCTTCTCTCATCTCTTTCTGTGATCCGCACTTGCCAATACCCAGCTCTCAGATCAATCTTGGTGTACCAACGACCTCTTACTAACCTGTCAAACAAATGATAAGTATTCAGTATAGGATACTTATTCTTTATGGTTAGTTTATTCCAAGCTCTATAGTTCACGCAAAATTGTAGGGAACCATCAGCTTTCTTATGAAACAAAGCCGGTGCCCCATAATGAGCTTTTGAAGGCTTCATCAAGCCATACTCCAGCAAATCATCGAGCTGTCATCTGAGTTCACCAAGTTCAGCAGGAGAAATTATGTACAGTGCCTGTGCAGGAGGCTTCACACCAAGGACCAGATCGATCCTATGATCAGTAGCCCTCTTCGGAGGCAACGTTTTAGGCAACTCAGGAGGCATTACATCAACAAACTCATCAAGTAAACTAGCTACACAATCAGGAACATCCTGAAACACAGTAAGCTTAATCTCAATCAAACAGCCAGAAAGGTAAGAAGTTGTAAAAAGTTCCAACTAAACCATTTTAGATGGCAAATGTTATTGCCAGAGAAAAATTAGCTGCCAGGGCAAATTTGTATCAATTTTCCTTTTATACCCTTTGTTATTCCAACTATTTTTCTTCCTCTTTCCCACATAAATTTACTGCTCTAAATTTTGGATTTCTTATGCTTCACCACTAATATCCAGAAATAAAGTACCCTTCCAGGTTTGATACACTCTCAGATTTATTTTTTTCTTTGAACAAAGCCCATTGCTCTCCTTTAAATGGAGAGCAATTCTCCCTTTCTCCAGAATCAAATATGGAACTCTATTGAGTTACTGCAATTTTTTCCTCGATAATAAATCATGATTATTAAGTAAACAAAAAGTTTAACTACATCTTACTGTCACAAATCTGGTCCAAACACCTAAAAGGCTTAAACAAATAGGCTTTCTAGATTCTCCAGAAGTTCTGAAGTTCCTTTAGAATTCAATCCCAAGATCCTCCATTGTCAAGGAGCCATCATTCCTTCCTAATCGATTAAGATACACCGAACATGATATTGTTAATGAGAATAAAAAATAATTTGACAAAAAAACCTTACGAATCACACTTACAGTCCCTATTGTTGTTCGCCTTGCTACCTTCACAAATTCTTTTTGACCCAGTTTATGGCAACAAACACTGTACTTGATGAATTCTTTGAGATATCGAACACTGAATCGATGGCGTCCATTCCTCAATTTCCTTTTCCGGGCTTGTGTGACTGCATTGTTGTGGTTGAGAAGAGTAAAATTGATCCAAAGAATTCAAAGTACAACATCAATGGCATTAAAAGAAAAAATAGAGAGATCGACCAAAAAGAAAACAGAGAGTTCATAGAGGGATTGAGTGGCGGCAGCGGCCACAAGACTGAAAAGGAAAGGCCATCGGCAGAGGACTAGAGTGAGAGTGGACAGCCCGAGCGAGGGAGGCTATGACAATAAGAAGTTGAATTCCTCCTGGAGTACAGTCTTGAAGTCGTAGGGATAGTAGGGATAAGGGAGAAACTGAGAAAGAGGAAGAAAATTTGTTAAGATAATGAAGGGTACAGAAGTAAAAATGATTATAAAATTGCTCTGGCAGCTAATTTTTGCTCTGGCAATAACACCTGTCATTTTAGATAGTAAAATTTAAGTCATGCGACCATACCATTGAAATAGAGAGAATCGTGAATTCTTTTTTTGGTCACCATACTTCGTAAATATTCAGTTTTTGGTCACATTCTTTGAAAATCTCATACATAGTTACCATACTTTTATTTTTGTATTTATTTAATAACTTCGTTAAAAGTTGCCGTTAAGTCACTAATGGTCCCTTTTTGAAGGAATTTTAGTCACAAATGGAACGACGTCGTTTACCTTCTTCTTTTTTTTCTTTTCTTTTCTTTGTTATTTTGACCAAGAGTGACGTCTTCTCCAAATGGCTTTTTCTTTTTTTTCTTTCTAAAAAGTTTCATAGAGTCCATAGCCTCTTCAAAGATTTCGCAGCCACTTTATTCTTCCTTTCTAGCCTTCCTCTTTGGTTCAAATTCAACCCAAAGTTCTTGCAGCCACTTCAAAG